>JAIUZE010009414.1:0-19410 GCA_022085475.1 Heliosperma pusillum | reverse complement strand
CACCGGTGGCGCCCTACTACTTATATGTATACTAAGTCGTATACCTTGAGATGTGATATTAAAGAGTGGCACATTCTAAGAAACTCTACCCCAATCCAATTCTAAGACAAGTATATTCTCGGGCAAGTAGTAGTTAGCGAGCGAAGTGCACTTATGTATTCTAGTTGTCGTCTAATGATGCTAGGACTAAGGAATGCAGTCTTTCTTATTCTTATTACTATGTATACTTAAACTTTAACTTGCTAGGCCAGTAAACAACAGACGTTCTTTTCTAAGGTAACAAGCAAGCTTGGTTTGATGAAAGGTTAAGATCAATATCAACTAAAGTAGTACTAAAGTAAAGGGACCCTTTTGGCACGAGAGGTCGGGTACACAGGAAAAAGACCCTCAAAGTATGATGAAGAAGCGTTTTATATAATGTAAAAGGCAACTGCTCCCAAGGAATGCTGTTATAGAGTTTCTTTTAGAATAGTCTAGATTAAAAAGTCTAATTAGATAGACGACTCGCTCACCTCGCATGATTGATAACAAGGATGACTTCTCACCACCTCAAGCGCAACGGTGACACTGGTTAAAGTACTGGGTCGGCTGCTTCTTCGACGCCTTCGACTTGCACTTAGCCTTTCTTGGCTAACACAAGAATTGGGTACCCTGAAGCTAGGAGGGAGGTTCCTTACCTATGAGCCTAGGCCTAAGAAAGGGAAGTCTTCTCAGGTGAACGCGAAGATTAAAAAGAACCACATGAAGACAAAGTTGATCGAGTCGTTGATTCAAAAGTGGTAGATGCGGCAGAAACCCTTTACACTGCTAATTTTCCTTCTCATTCTCCCGCTTTAGCCGATACTTGCTCCCATACAGAAGAGTGGGACCAATCAACTGAATTCTCATCCGGGTCAGCCTCGAATTCGTTCACGACTTACCGTCTTTTTTGTTCGTCTTTTTTCTTCTTCTTGCGGAACTGATAAACAGAGGCCTAAGAGAGGTACCAGATATAAGGTGAGTAAGGATTACCGTTTCTAGTCTATTAAGGAATGGGATCCCTATTTCCAACGCTATCAGCGAAAGCATCAGTATCTTCAGCTGAAAAAGCGACTTCTTTGTGGATCAATATCTGGACAGCTGCCTCAAGAAGAGCTTCTTTTGAATTCGAATTCGTCCACACTTTTCGGGGAATTCAGTCGTGGAGCCCTTTTACCTTCTAGAATGAGAAATTCTGTAAACTTTTTCTACCCAACCCTTCTTTTTTGGGTGTCAACCTATATGAATTGGTGGTTTTCCTTGAGATTTTGGCTTAAGAGTGGAGGTTCCACCTACCTTTCTAAAACATTTATAAGTTTCTATGCTTAGTATTGACTTTTTATTGATCACGATCACCAGTATCCCAAACTTCTTCACGAGCAAAAACAGGAACATCTAGATCCGTTATTTCAATCTGAGCTGGTACTGGACTTTCTTATGGGTAAGAGACGACTCCTTCTGATTGATCAAGATCTGTTGCTTATGAATGAACGTCTTCGGCTGGGACTGAATGAAACAGCCCTTTTGGCTTACTTTGACATGAAATACCCTAAGCCTGCTGCCACTTTGCAGATTCTTCGAGAATATCTTCAATTGTTTCCTACTTAATGGCTTAACTTCCACCAGCAGCGACTGGAACATCAATAGCCATCCCTTCTTCTTGAAGAGAGGGCTTCTTTTCCTCCGTCTTCGGCCCCGGATTAGTTTCGTTTTCTCAAGGATTTCGCTTGTCAAGCCGGTTTCCCGTCAATCAAGCTACCTTTGGCATTCCTTACTTACGACTCGTTCTGTTCAACCAATATATGCCTCTTATTCCTTACTTCTATGCCCCTATCTTGTCCCTCATAAAAGCAGGGGATCATAAGCCGCATCTTCTGAAAGGGCTGGTCCTCGATCAAAAGCAGCAGGAGCTTCATTGACTTACTTTTCTGAAAGCCAAAGGTATGAGAGCTATTGTTCTGGCGCGTCCTATACTTATGGATCGGCATCATGTTCTCCGAGAGCAGCCTTTATCTTCAACTTTTGCCATTGAATTCTTGAAAAAGAGTAAAGAAAATTCGTAGTTTGCATTAGTGCTTCAAAGCTTTCCCACCCTTTTGGGGTGCCGATTCCACTTTAAGACAAGAGATCTGTTGAAAAAGAAGCTCTTCGATAGGAAATTCCAGGCTTCGATCCAAGAGAATTGGCTGTTTATGCTACCGTTTCCTAATCAAAGGAAAATAACTGTGCAACTATTGTTCTTGTTATGCATGCTCGAAAGATTGACTCGTCCTGATATAACGTTTGGTTGAATGATCCCGCCTCGTCTTTATGGCCGAGGCATTTTACAACGGTTGAATGCTCAATTCAAAGAAAAAGGTATCAAATGGCGCCCAACACACAAGAGAAACTACCGTTTGAATGCCCAAAAGACAGGCCGAAACATAGGCAAAAGTGCTTGTTGGGGCCAAATGACAAGGAAAGCAGCGTTAGTGTGAATTCGATCAAGTACATTTCCCGAGACCTCGTGAACAAGTATCGGTCGGGGCAGCATGCTTGTTGGGTATTTTGGTTTGACACTGCTTCCCACCCCAAAAGAAGCGAGCGACGTCTGAGTTAAACTTGGAGATGGAAGTCTTCTTTCGTTTCTCGGCGGTGAAGTAAGACCAAGCTCATGGGCTTATTATCCTAGGTCGGAACAAAAGAAGTTGATAGGATCCCCTTTTGACGTCCCCATGTCCCTCTGTGTGGCGACATGGGGGCAAAAAAAGGAAAGAGAGGGATGGGGCGATTCAGGTGAGATCCAATGTAGATCCAACTTTTGATTCACTCGTGGGAGCCGGGCGGTCCGGGGGGGACCACTACGGCTCCTCTCTTCTCGAGAATCCATACATCCCTTATCAGTGGATGGACAGCTATCTCTCGAGCACAGGTTTAGATTCGGCCTCAATGGAAATGGAGCACCTAACAACGCATCTTCACAGACCAAGAACTACGAGATCACCCCAGAATGAATGGGGGGACGGAAGGATCGTACCATTCGAGCCTTTTTTTCATGCTTTCCCAGAGGTCTGGAGAAAGCTGCAATCAATAGGATTCCCCTAATCCTCCCTTCCCGAAAGGAAGAACGTGAAATTCTTTTTCCTTTCCGCAGGGACCAGGAGATTGGATCTAGCCGTAAGAAGAATGCTTGGTATAAATAACTCACTTCTTGGTCTTCGACCCCCTTCCTTTATCCACATTAGGGATAAGAACTAGACTTCTTTCTTTACTCCGCTTCGCTCACGGTACTTCTTGACTGAGGCGTGTGGCGCGTGTGCATGTAGTGGAGGAACGAGCTTCGTTTGCGCACATTCATTAGCTGAGCATGTGGACTAATTAATAACGTAGCTTTTTAACGCCTTAACCCATAAGAAATTTAGATTTAAACGAGGTAATACTAGTGTATTTGTTGCGTGTCAGCGCTTTTTTACCCAGGGAACAGTGACATGTACTTCGTGCCCCAATCATCAATTTAGCGGGGTAGGAATCTCTTTCACCGGGGTGAAATTACCCAGTTTTATTTTATTTTTTCAAGCAAGACCATCCCACTGTTGGTGAAGTGACTGTCTTTTCGAGTCTCTGGTGTCAGTACGCGGGTGTAGCAATAAAAATTTCCAATGGCAAAGAGGGACACAAGCCTCCTGTCAAATTGTCCAATTCGATCCGATATCTTGATCTTGTAATGGTAAAAGTCGCCCATGAGCGTCGGTGCCTTTGAGTTCGAGCGTTGGTCGCAGGTGTCATCAAGTTGTTAGCGCGGAAATCCACTCGTAGGGGAAGAATCTTTGCTTGTTTAAAGAGGGGGCCGGCTTCGTCTTTTATTTTATATGCTGCGCTAAGGAAGTTCACTTCTCGCCTTGCATTTCAGATTCTTATAGTATAGGCCTTTCCTTTCCAGAATGTAATTATTAAGGAGCTGCTCTGTCTTACCAATGCACGGAAAGACTTGAAATCCCTGCTTTATTGTATGATCGGAACGAAGCACATGGCACGAGCTCTTTTCAAACGGCGGGTGATCGATCAGAATCAAAGGAAGAAGCGGCATTCAATGAACGACTGTAGTTTTCCGGGTTTAAGTTTGGAGCGAACGAGTGTACGAAAGGAAGTATGGGCCCGGCTTCGCCTTCCCTTTTATATGACTAGCTAGTTAACTAAGATCTTTCTTGACCAATTTATGACTGTCCAATCAGGAGAGTAGTTCACAAGCTTAGCCGAGGGAAAGAGAGGCAGACCTATACTTCGAACCAGACCCCTACTTCAGCACATGCCGGGAAAGAAGTCTTACCATATAATCTATCTTATTTAGGGATCTTTGTTCAATCAATAGCCCATGGAAACACGTACTTGTGCGCATTCTTATTTATAATCACTATCCTGGTCTGGTCATTAACGAAGTGGGTTTGATAGAATACCCTGTGTAATTGATTTCACCCGCGTGCTTGCTTGCCATAAAGAGCTTGCTTGCTAGAGTGGTTACCCTGTTAAATTGCTAGCTGTGTTCCATACAATACAATCAATACTGACAAATTAAATTATACAGTATTAATAGAATATAGTCATATCATATAAGGTAATTCTTCCACATAATCAATACAAAGAAAATGCCTTGACCCGCTTTCGTATCTTCCTTGGCGTCCTTTGGTATTGAGGTCGCTTGAAGCTAGGTTCGTGATTGATTGTCCAAGGGCAACGATATATATTATAAGTTACTATCCCTATATATAATATAAAAGTAAGCGCACCTGCCTCATCAAATAGAGAGATTAAGGCTTCACTCCTGCTTGCATAAGGAAATAACTGACGAAATGCGTGTAAAGAGAGAGATATTTGGTGGGAATGATGCCTTTGCGCCTGGTTCAACGAATGAGTGGGTAGATTGTTTGGATCCTTGATCGGGTAGAAACTCCGTGGATCACTGGCTGACTGGCCGATTAGTTCGAGAACCCGAGCTTTTGCCGGTGGTCAAGCCGCAGCTAGTAGAGTTGCTCTTCCTGCGATGATACTCAAGCTTATTCTCCTGGTAGTACCAGAGGCCAGAGTAAAGGCTCGGGCTCGGATGATTGACTTGAAAGATGGGGATCGAAAGGAAGACACTAGTAGTCATAGAAAACGTCTACCTTCTTGCTAATCTGTCGGAGGTATATCGCTTGGTTGTACGCTGTATTTTCATATACATATAACGCATACGCATAATGGGGCGAAAGCATCCTCTTATTCCACGGGTCCACAACACCCGCTACCCTTGTCTTGAAAAATCTTCCTTTAACCGGTTCTTACTAATCGGGCTAACACTAACAACATACTCACTACGGGACTCCGCTCATTCTTCCTACGCTTGTTCCAAGCAGGGGGTCTTATCGTATTGTATTTTTACAATTCACAGTAAGAGTCATGTGTAATAGAGTTTCTACGGATATGCATGTCGGAAAAGAAATAATGAAGTGTCATCATCCTAACTATAAGATAGAGCAAGTTCACCACCTATAAGAGATCTAAGTAACTCATTTCAATAGACCAACACCAACAAAGGGTTGCTTTCCAAAGCAACCAGTCCCCAACTTTCTAAGGCAAAGGGTCACTCGTTTACAGCCAACACATCGCCGACCTCACTTTATAGCTTTATACAAACGAGCTTTAATACCCTAATACATAGAAAGCAGGCCGCCCTTTACTTTTGAGTGGCGCTTGTAATTTGCGAACTTGACCAGCTAATGCCATGTGCTTGTCCAGAGAGACTTCTACGTATTCTCCTCTTGCTTGGCTTCGCTAGGGTTGAAATCGCCTGTTTTAGATAGGATGTAGAATAAGATGCTTGCTATTGGTTGGTAGGGCAGATAACCTTTTGAATTAGAGATTTAACAGTAGAGCGGCGCGAAACCCTCAAGTAATGCATGCTTACGAGATAGAATTTCAATAATAATAATAATAATAAGGATATGAAGGGAAGGCGCTTGTGTGACTGACTGCATGCGCATCTTGATTTGCTGACTGGATGGCTGACTGGTTTCCTGAGTGATCGGCTAGCTTGATTGGGCACACAAAGAGGTATGTTGGTTGCGAGGTGAAGAAAGTTTAATAAGTCATTAGGCTCATGAGGTTCATGCCCTTATATTCTCTATTATCTAAAGTTCATGACCTTAAGATAAGATAAGAAGGTTAAAATATGACTTTTCTCACCTAAGAGGGAGATTTTCAACCTCGTTAAAGGCGTTTCAATCAATCTAGGAGACACGTGAACTGGCTTCGTCCACACGGGCAAAGCCAAGCCCTTACTTCAACTTCAAAAAGAGCTAAAATCAGATGCTAAATATCTCACATGAGGAAAATCTCTGGACAGCTGCCCTGATGATCCGGTTCCTTTGAAACCAGCTCCTTAAACTTCCAAACTACGAAATTTCAGCTGAAGCAGCCTTAGCATGAAGTTAAGTTCATGATGTTAAGGTAAGCGAGGCGCGAAGCCCTTTTGACGAGGTCTCGAAGAGCATCAATTGAAAACTAGCTGCCTAATGAGAAAAGAGAAATTTCCCATTTTAATTATCCTTTCTTAGTTAAATTATTCGATCCTCACTGCTCTGAGCCTAGTTTTCACTTCAATCAATCAATAAGAACTACATTAGTCTAATCTTTCCTTACAAAGAGATATAAGAGGCGACTGCATGAAGTAAAGCGCCGGAAAAGAGAAAGAATGAAAGGAGACTACTGAAACGAAGCAGCGTTAGAAAGCAGCTGCTGCCCCAAGGAATGATCCTGCTTTTATGAGAGAATGAAACCACGTGCTACAATGACCATGTCATTACGAGCGCATCTATCTTAGTTCCTCGGTTTCGTGATAAACGGTCTCAGCCAAACGGTCCTCCAGCCCAACGCATATGCCTTTCAAACCACTCGCGTGCCAACCGTGGAAAAGAGTTCAAATAGGGCAACCAGTGGTGCCAATGCTGCGCTTCAACCAGAGGAATCTGCATACCTTTCGTCCATTTCGTAAGGACGAGCCTTTGAGCAAGCATACTTTCAATTTTAAGGGACGAGTTTAACCTCCTCGCGTAAGTCTGTGGAATATGCGTCGCGGATCCCATCCCTAACCACCGTGAAATTTCATTCGCATGTCTATTTATGAAGCCTGTGTCGCGTACCTCAATACCTCGGCAGCCAAGACAAATGAAGCACTATATAATGTGGGAAATACCTGTTTTAAAAGGCGGTTGCGGGACAAAGCTACTTACGAAGGAATCTGTATTCAATCAATCTCCCTCTATATGTGGCAAGCGAGATGAGGATCCCTCGCATTCAAGCAAAGGGCAAACAAGTGCTTTCAATCCTAGTGCTGCAGCAAGCAGTAGGAATTGGTCTAGCATTACAGATAGTATGTCGGCAAGTGCTCACCATAACAAGTGCATAAGCTGCCCTTGGTTTCGTGATAAACGATCTCAGCCCAACCACTACCGTGGTTAGTCCAAAGGCAAGCATTGAATTTCGTTCGTGTGGATATCTATGAAGAATCTGCCGCACATCTCCTGTACTTTGTTAGCAAAGACACCTTGAGCACTTTTAACGAAGGGAAATACCCTATCTTATGTATTATATATATATTCTATAATAAAAGGAATCGAGGATCGTCCTTACTTGTGGGAATACATATGTGGACACACAATCCACATGCACTCACTGACCCATCCTCTACTAGTTTCGTCGCGATATGCCTTTTGGTGAGGAAGCAGAAGTAGCGTTTGAAAGAAGTTAAAGACTTTAGTAAACTAACCTTGTCTTATGATGAAACTTACGCAGTTGCGCTTTCAACCAAGGAAATCTGCATTCGACATTTGTCTAAGGGTCGGTCGTCCCGAAAGGAGTCGTTTGCTTTATAATAAATATAATATAATAAGGGGCAGGGGGTTTACCCATGTGCCTCTACTCTCGTTACGTTGACTTCACCTTTATAATAAGAAGGGCGTTCCGAGCCCAAACAAGAGTAAAAGTGACGTGACTGACGTCTATCCCGAGATTGCCGTCATCTCTCCGTTCCTTATGAACATTGATTTGCCCTCGAGTAGCTGAACTAGGGGAACTAGCTACTAGGAAAAAAGACCACTCACTATTTGACCATCAAGCTTGTGGACAAGTTGCTTCCCTTTCTTTCTTTTTACGCTGGCCTCTTCGATTACAGTCCTTTCTTGGGTTCACTAGAAATGTAATCTCTCTCTTCCTATCCGATATCAGCCATCAAACCCTGTCGGATAGAAGCCTACCTACTATAACTATAACCGGCACCTCTTTTTAACTGAGTTATACCGCTAGCATCTTACCTTACATCAAGAGTGCCTACCCCATCTTTCTCTATCCCGTCACGAGAAATCGAATGAGTTTTGGTAAATGTGAAAGAAAAGAAGATAGATGCCCGGTGTCACATTCAAGCTTTAGGCTTGTTCGGAAAAAATCCTATCTTTCCAGCGCTCGTTGGGAGAGTGAGATTCGATCCTTGTTTACCGATATCGAGATCAATCTCGTATTATTGAAACGAAAGGCGCGAGGCCTAGGGACCATTTACTGAGCCTCTACCCTACGCATGGAGACCTTGACAGCAGGGGGAACCACAAACGTATAAAGCGGGATTTCTTCTTCATTGAAACCTCTTCCCGAGGAAACTAACGAAAGCATGCAGCGAGTGTGTTAATGGCGCGAGCAGGAAAGGAGAAGGTTTACCGCCTCTTTGTTCGGGTTCCAAAGGACCAACCATCATATACATATATAATAATACAATAAATATTTGAGCTTGATCCTGGCTCAGAAGAGTGGAAAGAAGACAGGTATTTAGTTAGATATCCAGATACGGATACCAATCATACAAAAAGCAAGTCCCGGCGCCCTTTGTTCAGCCAGGCACCCCAGTTATCAGAAGAAGAAGCAAAAGCAGGCTCGACTAACTTTCCTGAAGTAAGAAGGTTAAAAGTATTTAGCATGACCTTTAATTTAATATCTTTTTATAGAGCGTCACTTTGCTTTAAAGCTTGCTTTAAGGTCTTTCATTTCCTTATCTGACTGGCACAAGTTCCGGGGCTCTAGGCATAGACTAGGCAAGGGAGAAAGGCGCTTATGCGGCATATCCCTATGGCAGAGATTCTAAGTGCTTTTAAGCGTCTTTATTATGAAATAACTGTTATTCGTTCTTCTCTTTCCTCTGCTTCTTCTTTCAGCCTAATCTTTCCTTCGCTTGCTTCCTTGCATGGACAGCTACCAAGCCTTACCTCTTGACTTTCCTGTGGAATCCCAGTAAAGAACCTTCCTTCTCCTTGGCACCGGGTCTCTTCCTTACGTGAAGAACTTGAGACCCAGCTCAGCTAGCCCCTTCTTTCACCCACCCCGGCGTATGGGTATGGTTTTGCTACTGTAGACTATGGCTCCGATCTACTGGTGCCCCCGCCTCCGCTTCTCCCGCTCATGGCCATAGGTATGTACCCGGACGGGATACTAGTCTTGCTCCTCCCTCTATGCTTATGGGTAAGAAAGTGGTGCTACTGAGATGTATCTATCTGTACGAGATGCTACCCATGCTCCTATCTCCGCCCATGCCGGCAGCCTTTACCATCGATGAGTATGGATCCTGCTCTTCGACTGGAGCAACGTAAAGTATTTAAGGTGCTGGGTTCCGATCATCTGGAACAGGGTCTCTATCCGCAAATGAGTATACTTATGGAGTATTAGAGTTATGCCTTTGCTTCTCCTGCACCTTAGGGATATGGGACTAACTATGGAACACCCGGTAGGACCATAGGCATGTGAAAAATATCGAAGCATCACTTCTAGGAAGACGTCAAAATCTTGATCACTTGTTGGAACAGGTAGGGACGCTGGGCGGGGTGCCCTATGTTGTAAAGGGGAAAGCCGGATTGGGACAGGCTTGCTTGAGCGGATATGCGAACAGTAGCTGCTACTTCTTCCTAAGAGGAGAAAGAAAGCCAAGACAGACATATAATTGTTTACAGACAGACCGGATCCGGATAAGGGCTTGATCTAAAAGAAAGTAAGTAAGTCCCTACTCGAAACGGAAAGCATTGATTGAATCGCGCAGGAGTAAGAGTAGCACAAGGGAGGGACGGGTGCATTCTTCCTAACTTTGCTGGCTGGGTATAATATCCTATCGTAATCGTATATTATATAAAGTAGGTAGCCTTTCTTTCCTTTCACGCGAGTGCTCCTTCATTGCATTGAAAAAAAAATACCTTAAAATACCTAGTAGGCTTGAGCTTTGACTTTGACTTTGTACTGCTTTACTTTATTACATTACTGATTTACTGCGCTTTAATAGAAGGCCAATGAAGTAGGATGCGTAAGACATGTAATTGTAAGTCGAAGAAGAATAGGAGAACTGCGAGTACCGGCGGAAGGAAACAGACGAAGGAAGTGCCGAGGGAGTTCTGGTATTAAAATTTTCCGCTGTTCTATGAAAAAAAGGAAGGGTTAGTCTCACCAGCTCATCTTCTTTCTTCCTATACTAGTGCATACAAAGATATTGAAAGCTCATTTCCTTATAATAAGTAAGATCTCCTTCCCATACTCTAAAGAAGAGCCTTTATACACTCTTGAATTGTAAGGTAGTTTCTACTTACTTTTAAGTAGAGGCCTCATTTAGGAGCACTCTTTTAAAAAAAGTAGAAATATCATAAGATAAGAAAGGAATCGCGTCTACGAATAAAAAAGTTCCCACGGAGCACTAACTATAAATAAAATATCATAGTGCTTGATTTCATTCGTTCTCTTCTTCTTTTTTGGTATGCCGCTCCGCGAGCAAGGAGCGAGAAAAAAAGTGGTCTGTGGTGATGTTAGAATTTGCGCCTATTTGTATCTATTTAGTGATCAGTCTGCTAGTTTCTTTGATCCCACTCGGTGTTCCTTTTCCATTTTCTTCTAATACTTCGACTTATCCAGAAAAATTGTCGGCCTACGAATGTGGTTTCGATCCTTTCGGTGATGCCAGAAGTCGTTTCGATATACGATTTTATCTTGTTTCAATTTTATTTATTATCCTTGATCCGGAAGTAACCTTTTTCTTTCCTTGGGCAGTACCTCTCAACAAGATTGATCCGTTTGGATTTTGGTCCATGATGGCCTTTTTATTGATTTTAACGATAGGATTTCTCTATGAATGGAAAAGGGGTGCTTTGGATCGGGAGTAAGTACTAGTGATAGGGGAAAAAGAAAGATATGAAAAATATGTAGAGGAGGGAGGCATTTTCTTATTATTATTAAGTGCGCTTGCCGGAAGATTTTACTTTCTTGAACAGCGTCGAAAAGATCCTTCTTTCCGCCGAGACTTTGCAAGAGAAAAGAGGCTTACTGACATATATTAATATATAAATCTCGTTTATAGACGTAGCTGACCGATGCCTCTCTCCTTTTAGGCGAGATGGAAACAACCTTTCACGCGGTCTTACTCGAGCGAATGCTTTGGCAGCCAATTGATGAAGGGAACTCGTAGCAGCTGGTAAACTCCATAAAAAGCCTATCTTCAATTCTAGGAAAAACTTTGTTTACACAGCCAGATGGAAATGAAAATGAGAGACCAAGGAATAGGGTTGTGTTATCCGCGCATGAGACGGGCGTGCTCACTCGAACACAGAATGCAATTTATTTAATATATGTCCCTTGTTTGAAGAATGAGTGGAAGCTGCGCTCCCTCTACCTGGTGGGCGGAGCAAGTGAGCGAATCTATGGCAACGCAACCATGGGCATAGTGAGCGGATTGCGTATTTATTGCAAGCGAACTCGTCTCTTCGAATAGGCTTACGCTCGACTTGTTAAAACCATGTTGGAAGGTGCGGACACTGCAGAGGCATCGAATCCAACTTTCCTTAGTCAGAAAGGGCAGCTGCGTACGATTGTGGTTACGGCGAGGAAAGCTGTGAGAAAGTCCTAGCCGGTATCAAATGCCATTTTGCCGTGGAATGGATATTTTCGTAAAAGATGCCCTGCTCGCCCCCAAGAAAGGGGAGGATACCCGAAACATCTTTAATACGCTCTATGATTTTATTTATTCATGAAAGCATGCCTTAAAAGAAGAACGGGACGAAACAAGTAGAGGAACTAGTTTGTTGGCGAGCCGATGAAAGGGGCCCATGTAGTGAGCCCGCCGCTGAAAGAAAAGTAGCGTTTGAAGTCCTCTCAGTATAAGTCTTGGTGGGAGCTGGTTTGGCTTCCTGCGCAAGCAAGTGCACCTGTTTCAAGGTCCCGGAAATGGCTTGTCGAAAGCCAAGGAAAGACCTTAAGAGTCGAGCCTCTTATGATCCTTGATTTTACTCGCGTTGTATTCTTCCCACTGCCGGCCCTTACTTTGGCTTGGCAGCGGTTGGTTTGAGGACGCATTCGAAGAAGATTGGAAGGGCTTAGCCGTTGGAAGGACTGTCCTTTCTTTGCAGAATGGGTTGATCGCCTGTCGGCTAGCTTGATCGGATAGATTGGCTGGGCGCATGGAGCGAGCGGAGGGAATGAAACTTCTTTGATATGGCGGTTCGAGGCTCCTATAAGAGAAGGGTGCCCCCTTTTACTTTTATAGGTGGGGATACCACTGCCTTATTGAAGCCGCTGAGTGAGCACCTATGCTCGGAGGAGTCGTAACCTTTTAGCAGGAGAATGTGTCTTACTTTTATCAACCTTTAGACTTAATATGCGTCTTTCTATTGATATATGGCAAGCAAGTGCTTATCTCGTTGTTCCCGGGGTGGACAGATCGAACCTCCTAACTCAAAGAATCTCACCCAATCCAATATTTAGTAAACCTACCGCTGCGGCGAGTTCGTACTTCTCCAAAAAGAGAAGGACGGACGTACCAATATGCTTCCTTTCAAAGCTTTTTTACTCATAACGAGGTAGATGGGAACCAAGAAACCACGTTTTTTTACAAAACACGAAATCTTCGTGCAACACCTTTTTTCACAACGCGTCTTTGGATCGGTTGATTCGCTTAGGTGTCGAAAGGAAAGGTGCGAGTGGAGCGAGTGAAGCGAGTGAAATGAGCGAGTGTAATGAATGGAGCGAGCCGGCGAGCCAAAGAAACGAGCAGGAAAGGAGCTTTATGAGAATAGGGCGAGGGTAGAGTATGTTACGAAGCGAGTGTGTTGGCCTTCGTCAGGTGCATGGTTCACGATTAGTAGATCATCTTTCTTTCTTGTTGCAAGACAAGTGGTTTAGCGCGTCAGTGAGCATAGCCTCAGCAATATCGTTTTATCATATAAGTGACCCTTTTACACGTTCAGGATTATCCTTTCTAGGGGCTTCGCACCTCTCTTCCCATAGGTGGAATAATAAGATAAGATTAGCTGTCAATATAGAACAAGTAGGTTCAACGGGACCAGTCAGGAAAGCATATCCGAGCTTCTTCATTCCCCGAAACATAGGTCAAAGCATCATTTGATGCCCGAAAAACACGGCTTTTGTCAAAAGTCACACTTTATAACCTCGATTCACTAATAAAATCGGTTTGATACGAAAAAGACCGCGTTTTGTCTATTTTTAGAAATTCGGAGGCCTGTTTACTAATAAAATCGGTTCGACACAAAAAATCACGGGAAAACGTAAAATGAACGTTTTAGAATTAAGATTAGAGAGTAAAATCGGTTTCAAGCGAAAATCCCGGTAAAACTCTTTTTATAAAATAAAAATGTGGATAGCCATTTGCGGAATATTGTCACTTTGAAATCCTTAATTTGTCCAACTAGCACTTAGACTCACTCCGTCCTTGCAGTGATTCATTCCTCTAGCTCAGCTCGCAACTTTCATTTAACTCGCTAAAGAGCGCCTCTCGCTCGTTCGTTCCGTTGTTCACTCTTTCGGGATCGGGATCCGTCTCATAGGGATCCGGTTCCCTCCACCCTTTATTTATATTTTATTAAAAAAAATTTATATTTAATTAAATATAAATAAATAAATAAGAATTTAAATTATCTTATTATAAAAATCGTAAAACATCAAAAATCTGCTTTTGAAAAGCCTACCTTTCTAATACGAATTTACCAGTGGAACCTTATAAACCTATTTTGATAAACCTATTTTGGGGCTCCAAACTCTGCATCTGACCTGTCTTTTTACTTCATTCCTGCCTTACTATACTAAAAAAGTAAATTAAAATGCGAGCTTACCATAAACATAAATTAAAATTAAGGGTCTGATCTATTTTATAGGGACCTTCCCTTAACGAGGTGAGCTTCATGGCGAGCGAAATTAGCTCTTTTATTGGACTCAGGCCAAGGGTCCTGTATGAAACCCCGCATCAAACCTGGTTTCTGATTCCATGCTATGGTTGGCTCAGTTTGAGGATTTCTTCCTTGAGGGTGGGGACGTAATTTCATTTCCCGGGTTGGGCCCAAATTCCCTTAATTTTTTTTTTTATTCATTTCTCTTTTTAAATATTAAATAAAGTTATTATTTCATTACTGTAAGAATACATTTTAAATTAAAAAAAAAAGAAGACAAAGAGAATGATAATACGCTTAAAAGAAAGATAAGATCTTCTCTTCCTCGGGCTGCGATAGCACCTTATCTTACTCGGGCTAGGTTAAAGGATGCGATAGCCGGCTCGCTTTAAAAGTTTGGGAAGATGTCGATCGGCATTCTATATAAGAATAAGATAAAGGCGTTCCTAGCTGCAGTTAGGTAAGAGAGAGGGATAGCGGATGGAATCCACTAGCATATGCTAGATGCGGAACACATCCAATAAAAGATAGGACAGGTGGAAAGGAGAGACAAAGGGATGAAATGACTCGCATTATAATTAGAACAAGAAGGAGAGGGATGCGTGAACCAGATCGAGGGAGCCGAAGGAAGATGATCAATAGAATTCGGAGAACCATTTACAGTTCCATTTCGTGAGCCATAGCCCGTAGAGAAAGAAAGCCAAGGAAAGGGTTGCATAGGCTCCAAGGCCAAGGTTCATTAGCTCCATAGTTGCAATGAGGAGAGGCTGGATGACGATTTATCGGTATCGTATCCATCGGATGAGTTAGAGGAATGGTTTGGAGAGGTGGGAAAGATTTTTTGGTGGTTTCCGAGGAATAATTCGAAATTCAAGGATCCGTTATCCATCTTGCACTCCACGCTCCAATCATGGGAAACGTGGTCCGAGGGAGGTATCATTAAGGTTGTCGGATCGAAACCTCGCTCTTCGGGATCGGCAAACTGAAACATCTTGCGGAGAACACCATAACATAAGTGCTTCACCCAATCTTCGTCTTCTGCGGGAACTTCCGGTTTTTCCTTAAACCAGGTCTTGATCAATTCCGGATCTCTTGCTTCAGCAAAGAAAATCTCCAACCCAGGAAGCCATTCCTTGGTCCGTGGGTCACACCATGGTTCCGGGAACTCGTAGTAAAGTTCCTCATCTCCTTGCAACACAAACTGACCGTTGAGTGTTAAAGGAAACTTCTTCAGGGGTAAATGATCCTTATTGCCCCGATATCCCAAACCGTGACGATCCTTCTTGTCAACAACTGGGATTGGCTCTTTCATTCCTGCTCCGTCCTTTCCTAGTCCGGGTCCAGGTGTATATCCCATCTTCTGGATGATCTCAAGTCCTTTTGAGATGATCGGGTGAACTGAATTGTCTTGTCCAAAAGACATCTTGCAAGAAGAGCGCATCTTCTCCCAACTACTGCGCGGAGTCTCAACTTTGCTCAGTCTTCGACTGGGGAGAGAAAAGGTGGAAATGCATAAGGCATTGGCTTTTGAGGAGAATGGGTCGATGCGAATGATTATATGAGAAAGATTTGGGAAATTAGAGGATGCAAACATGCTAGAGGTAGAATGGAAAAGGGAACCTATTTGGCTCTTATGAGAAAGAGAAGGATTCCGCGAAAACGATGAGGTATCGCTTTGATAAAAACGAGAATTTTTAAAACAAATTAAAAAGATTTTTATTTTATGGAGAATCAGACCCGATCGTAGTTCGGATTGTCGAACGACATTATATTACAACCTAAGATTCTTCAATGGGCTAGCCCTCATTGCTGCGGTGCTGCGATGAGTCTTCATCTGCTGACGCTTAGAACCTGACGAATTGAGGTTCGTACCATGCGAGGTGTAACCAAGTGGCCCAAGCCTTGCAAACCAGTGTGCAAACTTTCTTGTCATCATCGTCGAGTTTGCTGAACACTCGTGGTTCCATGATAGAGACAATGGAAGCTACTTCAGATGCTAGAGTCTTTGCTCCTTCAGCGGTAACTGCTACCTTATGAGGATAACTTTACTCAATTTGCTTGCCCATTATCATTTGATATAGTTTTTCTTGCCTTTGGCTTTAAAGATCCAGCTAACTTGTGAGATAGAGCTGTCTTCCTGGCTGGAACAGGATGGTACCTTATGATTTCAACTGGAAATGGCTTGCATGGATCCAAAAAATAAAAAAGAGAACTAAAACCAACTATTCATAAATTAGCGCTGATAGCCTTTCTTCGAAATGAAATGCTTTAGAATTCCGATTGTGCCGTATTCTTATCTTATAGTATCATGTCATGAGATAGTGGCGCTTGCAAAACAAAAGGAAGGGCGAAAGAAAGTTCGCTAAGGTTAGGGCGATTCCCCTCTGTAGTGGCTGTTCTCTTCCCTTAGCTATGTGACAAAAGCGTTACCCCGATCATTTAGTTATGATGATCCCATTAAATTAAGTAGTAGTAACGAGTGAATCGGGCGATATTGGATGGAGCAAGGAATCATATCACCGCCTCTGCGGAACAACATGCAATGGACAATTTACTGTTAATCTCCATCGGAGAAGCTTATATTGACATAGCTGTAGGTGCTACTTCGTTCCTCTCCTTCTTTTCTTGAATAACGAACCTTTTCATGATTCCTGTCTTTGCGTCGCAGAGTCTGATTAAGCTTTAGCAGGAGCGTCGCGTCATAACTATATGAAAGCTATATTATATATCTTAGGGACTAGCCCTGGATTGGATCCATCTCGACTTGCCGGGTTCAAAAGGGCGCCCCTGCTCGTGTAGTATACTGAACTCTGCTCTTCACTCTTTAGCTCTTAACTCGCTGGGAGAGGCTTGCCTAATTGAACAAGAGAAAGCCTACACGTCACGGAAAAGATCGGCACTTAAGCCAGCTCATAAACAAGCAATTCCCATCTTTTTCTTATAATTGAAAAGAAGAATTATATTAAGAAAAGAAAGGAGCAAGGATGCGACAAGCACAATCAGTAATTCTCAGAAAGACCAAAAAAAGATACCAATACCAACTTCAGATAAATAAAAAGAAGATCTTTCCATTCCTTCGTCATCAGCGAGTTCAGGATCGGTGACTAACCGTCCCAGCAAGCTCAACTTCAAAAGCTGGTTCACGAGCTATCGCTTCATCGGCATCTGCTTCTGCTCCCTACTCTCTTAAGCAAGCCTCCAGCTCCCCTCGCGGGCGCTTCTTAGTTTAGTAAAGTAGATATTGTGCCAGCCCTTCACTCCCTCTCCTTTCCTTATAACAGACCGCGGTTGAACTTAGAAACCGTAACTCTTTCTTTAACTAATAGTCCATAATGATCGAGAGTCACCCGGTGATAGGGCAAGAAGATCTTCTTTTCTTAGTGGTTTTTAATCGATTGAGCTTATTAGCTTATTCAGGTTGTTTCCACCTGCTCGCCTTACTGGAGAGGGGCGAAGCGAATGACTCGAGCGAATGCGAGAGGTCATTAAATTTATTAGCTCGACCAAAGCTTAAGGAAGTTGACGATATAAATGCTTGCGTTGTTAAGCGGAGAGCCAGAGGAAGAGGAAGCTTATAAAAAAGAGCTTCTTTATACGAGTTTAGTTATGAGCTGAGCTCATGTGCTTTAGCTATACGCCGCCCCGTCAATTTCTTTGCTTTAGCTGGCTTTTTAGCTGCTCATGAGAATGATTATACAATCAAGTAAGGCTTCTATGTAAGCTGATATATCGTCAGAAATGAAATTAAAATAGAGCGTCACTTGGCTTTTAGCCCCTAATTGAGCTTCTCGACCGTAACCCGTAAGCACTCGCATCCTATGAAACTTCTCTTTCAGCAAACTTTCCGATGACACTTCTCTTTCTGCTAAAGCTATGAACACTTTTAAAAAGATTTAAAGCAATTACGCTGATGCTATTCCCTTTAAGTTAAGTATATAGCCATTATTGTAAAAAAAATGACCAAACGTACCTGGTTGCGATCAGATGTAGGAGATAAGTTCGTTTAGAAGCCACCGCATACGTTTACTCTTTAATTTATTTGTGAGATTTGCGATCGCTCTTCCCTCCCGCCTCGCCGGTCCTGAAAATCCCCTTTAGTATTCAAAGAAAAAAAAATCTTTGATCGGGTGTTGATTTTTCTTTTCAAATCAAGGGCTTCTTCGAAAAACCAGAGTTAGCCGAGTAGCTCGAGCAGGAGTGTTTATGAAAAGCTGAAAAACGGAAGACTGAGGCCCTTTACAAAAAGTCGAGGAAAACTAAAACAGAATACCTAGATCGCAAGGCAAGGGTTTGTATATCACTTAGACTTACCAAGGCGAAGGTAAGTACTGTTATATCCTTTCTTCTGAAGTGATATAGATCAATGCCTGGCTTGTTATACCAGAAAGGGGGGCGTCGGCCCACGGGAAAACGTTTTAATTTTAAGATGCGATCATGAATCGACCCAGATCAAAACATTCAACTGTCGACGGAAAAACTTTGCCGGAACGTCAACCGCAAACGAAGGATGGCCAGGCCCCGGTTCCCAGGGTTTGAGTATTCCCTATTATGAGCCTACTCAGATCAGAACTAAACTAGTGGATTTTCTTTTGCCTATCGGCCGGCCGGCTTTAAGCAACCTTCGCATTTTCCGCTGAGATCCCAAGTCTCCAAGTGGGCCCTCTTGGCCACTCACGACCTTGGCTTTTTAGAGAATCCCGCTCCTGTGTCGTAAGACTTGTAGCTTGGCAGTCTACCGGGTGGGTTTGTTTATCTTTCCAGTTTCGAGTGTCTTCTTGGATAGTTATAGCGGCCCATAGGCGCAAGATGTACCTTGTGGGGGGGCGGCGGGCCCCTGGACATAGTCCTTTTAGGCAGTGGCCCTTTAGTCCATGGTCCATTGGATGGTCGGTGCAAGGCCAGAAATTGGAACACATTGATTCCGCTCGTTCCCGTCCTTCGCTTCAGGGCCTGTCCCTCGGTGTGGTCAGTACTCTATACTGTCGGGCAGCGAAGCTTACACTTGTTCACTAATTATTATGGTTCACCAGGGCCTCTTTCCTCCTCCCTTTTCTGCTCACTCGTAGGGGTCTGGACCCCCACAAAGGGGGAGGGAGTCGACTGAACATCTCAGCCATTGGCGGGAATTTCGCCCACATCCGATCCCCAATTCTTCTTAACCCCGGATGATCGTGTTGAGTGAATTGTG
>JAIUZE010009413.1:0-15410 GCA_022085475.1 Heliosperma pusillum | reverse complement strand
ACTCACTTCTCGTTTGAATATCTCTCAAAAGAGAATATTTAAATATTATGATGTGTATACTCCTATGAAAGAAATTATTGTAATAAATCTAGTGGTATAATATTTATAAATTTTGAAATATATATATATTTTTGTTAATATTAAAGAAGGGTTTGTCTCGAAAAGTCAAAACTTCATATACAATAAAAATTAGAGGGAGTATAATTTTGGGCGAATAATATTTTCAAAAAATTAACGTCAAAGATTCACCTTGAAAAAATGAAAACATCGTACATTCAAGAACAAAGAAAGTAGATTGTGAATCCTAGATTAAAGTCTTTGAGCAAGTTCTTCTTTGACAAACATATATCGATGTATTATAATAAGATTATCGTAGTGATATTTTTATTTCACTTACAAGACTATCAATCTCTACATTAAAAATGGAAACACCTTAAAAAGAAGTATGAATTTGAGCTGCCCCCAACCTGGCTAAGTCGTGGTTCGACTAAAGCTAAGTAGGCCCACCTAGAGATGGCAGTTCAAGTCAAGACACGACGGGCAGCCCGGACCTGACACGCTTTCAGGCCGGCATGACACATATCCTTTGCTCAGACCGGGTCGGTATGGTCGAAGCACGACTGTGCCTGTTTCATGCTTCGTCTGTGATTTTTTGGGTGAAATGTGCCTTGGAACGGAAAGGCCCATACTCGACTGCCACGCCTTATTTATGGCATGGAGTAAGTACGAGTGACACGACACGGAGTAAGCCTAAGCGGCACGACACGACTGCGGTTTAGTAAGTCGATCAATTTCAACCGAGTAGACAAAAATCTGCCTCATCGTCAGACTTGCCCGAATATCACAAGTACATTAACTATGATTATATGCGGCAAATTGCCGATGATAAAAGAGGCAAATAGCCTGGATTTATTGAGTTGGTGGCAACATCAATTAGGGCCTTTCCAATAACGCCGGCAATGGCGAAAGACTTCTTAAGCATTCAAGTTCATTTCTTATGGTGATAGATATTTGAGTGATCTTATCGAGAATATGCAAAGTACTAGTTCATATGGATTTTTGTGCCCAAAGACATTGTACCCACATTCCACTTGTAGGGATGAAAATTATTGCTCCGACTATATTGCTAGGGCAATGACATGTACCGGATATGGTAGAGGTCGGAAACTTATATTTGCTCCATATGTCGAGGAGTAAATATAAAATTCTTTGAATATTATTATTATTGATGATTATATTATTTGTTACCAATATTCGAGTGGATGTCTTAACTTTTTTTTCCTGTAGCTCATAGTGAATACTGGATGTTGGCCGCGATCAATCAAGCTCAAAGTATGGTTTATTGGTGTGATGCTACTGGAGATGAGGAGCCTCGTCTATTTTTCGTGGATATAATTATTACTAATTAAGTATGTTAAATGTATACGTGATCTTGTTTTGTTTCTATGATACTTGTAATCAACACGTCATTGACTAAAGCGGAATAAATCTATAAACCTTTTATATATATACAAAAAGGAACTCTATTGATTCACTTGCCGTATATGAGGCCAAAGACGTTGTTTGGAAAATGATTAAGGTACTTATGTGTTTAGTGTCTTAACATACTTTGGTTATGGTTTCTCATATTAAGTATAGTGTGTATGTATTTATACTACGAGCTTCTATTTTAGTGCCATATGCAGACCTTTGGTACCGTCTTATGTGGATATTATGTTTGTCGATACATGTTGGAGATCATCAGAGGAAGATATGTTAATATTATTCCAAATGTATGTTTTTGTTTCTAAATTTCAATCAGTACAATCTATTTGTTTACTTTCATTTAGACGTCATAGATATAATTTTTCTCACATGTTTTTTTGAATTTGTTTAACAGTTCATGCTTAAATCTCCAAAGACATATTCACTTGAGCAAATTGATGAGGTGAGGGATATATGAGCTAGCTTTGCACTCCAGTTTAAGCCAATGATAAGGGATGATGAAGTTTAGCTTAAGTAGGTTGTAGTTTTACTTTGTTTGTGTCGTAAGTGAACATTGATCAATTTTACAAACATTTATGTACGCTAATTAAAAACTTGTGCTAGCAAGAATTGGTGGATCGGAGACACCTTAATCAAAGTAATCTGAATTCACTGCTAACTAATAGTCAGCGGTAAGTAAGGTATCGAATCCACAGGGAGGCGGTAGTATTATAATCTGTTAAAATAGGTTCTTCTCTTATAGTAACAATTTCGTGGGTTTAAGATTTGTGTTTCTAAGCTAATAGCAAACAATAACAATAAAAGGCTGAAATCAATAAGATTAAAAGTCTAGGGTCTCAGGTTCACTAGGATTATTATTCAGGGGTAGGGGAATAATCAACTATCATGCAATAAAGTTATTTAATGTCACAAGATCGGTCGACTCAATTATGCCCTTTAGATCTACAATTTAACATGTGATCGCTATCATTAAACGAGTTATATTCAATTATCGTAGCCTGTCTTAGTCTTAACCCGGTCGGTGTTAATCCTAATTCGCGAGACTAGTTAATTAATCCTGGTCAGTAATTAAGCAATTAAATTTAAAACGATAATCAAACGATAACCATGATATTGCAATTCAGTTAATTAGTCTATTCCTTCTAACAATCCTAGATCCCCTTTCAACCCTAGATAAGAATTTAGCTACTAATAACGGCATTAATAACAACGATAATAAATAAAGTAAACATGATTAACAACAATGAAATGATTAACAAAGAATAATTAAAGAACTAGAAGGTAACTAATTAATTGAATAACAAAGGAAGATTAAAGAATACCGATTACAAGCTTGAACTAAAAATAATAGTCTTGAGGAATCAATCCAGTAGCAAAGCAAAAAAACTTAAGTTTCTAATATTAAAGCGTACCTAATTCTGAAAGACGAGTTTTCCTTTTATAATAAAATCTAATTAACTAGGTTAAACTAATTTAGGAAATCCGAAAGCCGTTAAAATACTAGGCTATTCAATCTAGCAAGGGTGTATCTGCTCGATCGAGCATGACGTCAGCACGACTCGATCGAGCAGAGTAACCACTACAAGAAATCTTGTTTCAGGCGACTGTTATAAGGCGACTGATAAAAGTAGTCGCAATTTAGCGACTGAAAATAGAATAAGGCGACTGAAATCAGTCGCCAATTTGGCGACTGAAACAACCCTCAGATTTTAATTAAAAAAACTCGGGCGACTGAAATCAGTCGCCAAATTGGCGACTGATAAGCCATTTGGCGACTGATTTCAGTCGCCATTTTGGCGACTGCCAGATCAGTCGCCAATTTGTGTATTATTCCAGAAAACGCAAACCTCATCCGTCACTCTTACTTTACCAATTTCTTCAAGCACCCGAAAATCCCCATTTCCTTTACATAATCGCCACCACTACTCCATTCCCTTAACCACCTCTCCGACCACCACTCCGACACTAGCTCCACCGATATCACCACCGTCCTCACCAACAAACTCCGACTCTTATTCTATTTCCGTCACTTTTCCTTAATTAGGTGCGTCTTTTGCTCTCCTAAATCTAATTCCTTAGCTTGTTTGTTTGTTAATTTTATGATTTTAATTAGTATTATGATGTTTATGTATAATTTGTGATGCTTACAAAGTTCTAATGGTTAGTTAGTTAGGGTTTGTGTAGGTTGATGGTTAGGGTTTATATAAATTGGGGGTTTTGTGAAATTGTTAACATTATGTTAATCGAGGTTGTAATTGACAATGTATTGGTGTTTTTGATGATGTTAGGATTGTTGATTGACTAAATTAGTATAAATGGGAGTATTATTGATGGTAGAAAGTTAGTATTCCCTCCGTCTTATTCATTTGTTTGCCCTTTAAATTATTTTTTATGGTTGTTTTAATCAAAAGACAAATAAATAATTGTGATGGAGGGAGTAGAATGTTAGGATTTTATAATTAAAGTGTGTATGTATTATGTTAGTATATTGTTAATAACAAATATCCATGTTGATAATATTAGTTTGACAGTTGTTTAGTATCCATGTTGATAATGTTATTAATTAGAATGATAGTAGTTTAATTAGTGATATGTTAATTTTAGTATAGTTAGTATCCATGTTGACAATAGTATTGTTTGGTTTATTATTGATAATAGATATGTTCCTAGAGGTAGTAATAATTGATAATCAATATTGTTGTAATTATTGTTGTGTGGGTTAATGTTTAGATTAAAATGAAGAGGTTGGAACGTACATGGATGTACGAAGATAGACTTGATAAGAAAAGACGTCCTACCGCTAGATTTATAAAGGGGGTTGCCGAGTTTATTGAATTTGCTAGACAACAAGACGAGTATGATTTAGTAGCAAAGAAACTTAGGTGTCCTTGTATTAAATGCAAAAACATGAGATATCTACATGACATTGAGGTTCAAGAACATCTTTATACAAACGGGTTTTGTCCAGACTACTACAATTGGATTTCTCATGGAGAATCATATTTTTCACTTCCCGAACAATCTCAAATCCCACAAAATGAGAACCCATATAGAGATATTGGAGTGTAAACTACTAAGGTTCACAAGTGTTAAGTAAGCTTGATGAACTTGATTCAAACTGAGAACAAAACAAGTGACAAGGGATATTGTTTTAGGGATATTGAGTTGTTTAACTGAAAGACTCAGGGGATATGACTTAGAGACAATCCTCTACAGCAAAGCACAAGAGAAAAGGACTCAAAGACTGGATTTAGAGATAGTTTTCAAGTATTACAGCAAAGCACAAACACTCTAAACTAAACTCAACAGCAAGTAAGTTAACCACAGCAAAGCACAGGTATAACTTGACTCACAATACAAGGCACTGATCAAACACCTTGGAGATGTATCAGGCTTGCTTCAAACTACAGCTCTTAGCACAAGTTTGATAACATTGAGTGATTTCTCAAAGTTTAATTCATTCATTCATAAAAGTCTGCTCAAACAAACATACAAGACCTCTTTATATAGAGGGGCTGATAACTTGTGAGCCATTGGATGCACAGATCATCCAAGGGCCAACTTAGGATTCAAACTACTACTACTGACACTAATTAAGAGCCTCATAATAGGACGAGCTCAACAACTATAAAGAACAGACACAAGACACAAAAACAGACTGAACAAAAAGCAAATAAAGCAGTTTTGGAGTTTTCCTGAAATGGAAATCTGTTGTTCTTGTTGCCTTGTTGCTTTGCCTGGATGTGTTGCTGCTCCTTGGGACTCCCTACTCTTATTAGAACATAGATAAGACCTGCCTTGGACGAGGACAAGTTGACTTAAACAAAAGGAAACCACAAACTGCCTTGTACTTTCTCTGTTTTTAATGGGTTTGCTGGACTCTAACTTGGGGTGTCTGTTTCATGGGTTTTTACTAGACTTCAAAAGGATTTGTCCTGGACAAACTTGTAGCTTAGTGGGTTGGCTTGATGGTAGGCCATGGTGGGGGTGGTTGGGATGCTCTGGTGTACCTCCTAGATACAGGGTTTGTGAATTGGTCTGTCTGAGCCTGAAGGGGTTTGTTTCTGTCTTGTGTGGGTAATGTGGGTTGTGTTGGGGCTTGGCATGGGTTGTTGAGTCTTGGACTGTCTCCCTCACTGTTGTAGCTTGGCATGGCTTGGTCTTGGCTTGTCATAGCTTGTTGTTTGGACCTTGTAACTCTAGCTTCCATCTGAGGGGTCATTGGGGTTAGGCTTGCCTTGTTTGTGGCTTGATCATCAAGGCCCCTTGGGTGAGCTCCTGCTGCAGCCTCCCCAGGTTGAAAAGGGCTTGACCTCAAGCCTGTGCCTTCTTCTCCCTCAGAGTCTTCAAAGAAAGGACTAAGATCTCCAACATTGAATGTCCCATGGACTGCATACTCTCCTGGTAGATCAATTTTGTAGGCATTGGGACCTATCTTGTCTATGACTTGAAAAGGACCATCTGCTCTTGGCTCTAGCTTGTTCTTTCTCTTGGAAGGGAACCTTTCTTTCCTTAGGTTGATCCATACTAGATCTCCTGGTGCAAAGTCTTTCTTGGTCTTAGGAACCTTGGCATTCTTCGTGTACAGATCATTAGCCTTCTCAATTTGTTTCCTGACTGATTCATGGAGTTTTAACATTTGTTCCACCCTCTTCTTGGCATCATAGTGGACTTCTGACCTGCACACATTAGACAAACTCAAAGGCATTAAGGGGGTAGTACCATAGACCACTTCAAAGGGGGAGTGGCCTGTGGCTGCTGATGGAGCTCTATTGAAAGAGAACTCTGCTTGAGCCAACTTCAAGTCCCAATCCTTGAGAGATTTGCTGACTATACACCTCAAGATTCTTCCCAAGGTCTTGTTAGTCACCTCAGTTTGGCCATCAGTTTGAGGGTGATGGGAGGTACTAAACAATAACCTAGTGTTAAGCAGTTTCCACAATGTCCTCCTGAAATGGCTCATAAACTTTGTGTCTCTGTCAGACACAATGGTCCTTGGAACTCCATGTAATCTCACCACCTCATCAAGGTATAGCTCTGCTACACTCACAGCATCCTCAGTCTTCTTGCATGCAATGAAATGTGCCATCTTACTGAACCTATCCACAACCACCATGATAGAATCCTTCCCTCTTGCTGTCCTAGGTAATGCCATTATGAAATCCATACTTACATCCTTCCAAGGCCTACATGGGACTGGTAGGGGAGTGTAAGGTCCTGCTTGGAAAGAACTCTTGGCCTTTTGACAAACTCCACACCTTCTGAGCACTATTTGAACTTCTCCCATCATCTTAGGCCAGTGGAATTGATCTTGTAGTATGTCCACAGTTTTCTGAACCCCAAAGTGTCCTCCAAGGCCACTCCCATGTACCTCCTTGATCAATAGGTTCCTATAAGATCCTCTGGGAACACACAACTTGTTTCCTTTAAACAAGAATCCATTTTGCAAAGTGTATGGTGAGTCAATGGTTCTTGTTCCCTCTTTCTGTGCTAACCAATCTTCTGCAAAGTCTGGATCTTCTTGATACATGTCCTTCATAAACTCAAAGCCAAGAACCCTTTGCTCCATAGTTGATAGCAGAGTGTACCTCCTAGACAATGCATCAGCCACCACATTTTGTTTGCCCTCTTTGTACTTGCTAGAAAAGGTGAATGACTGAAGGAACTCCACCCACTTAGCATGTCTGTGACTGAGCTTATGCTGGCCTCCTATGTACTTCAATGCCTCATGATCAGAGTGTAAGACAAAAGGTTTGGGCTTCAGGTAATGACTCCAATGCCTCAGAGCTCTGACAAGAGCATAGAACTCTTTATCATATGTAGAATAGTTTAGCTTGGCACCACTTAGCTTTTCACTAAAGTAGGCTACAGGTTTCTTCTCTTGGATGAGGACAGCTCCAATTCCCACTCCACTTGCATCACATTCAACCTCAAATAGGCAATCAAAGTTTGGCAATCTTAGGATAGGTGCACTGCACAAGAGCTTCTTCATGTGTTTGAAAGCCTGTAAAGCATTCTCAGTCCAAGTGAACTCTCCCTTCTTCATGCACTCAGTGAGAGGTGCTGCAATGGTGCTAAAGTCCTTAATGAATCTTCTGTAGAAGGATGCTAAGCCATGGAATCCCCTTACTTCTGTAATACTCCTAGGGATAGGCCAAGACTGGACTGCCATGATCTTGTCTTGATCAACTGAAATGCCTCTACCAGATACCACATATCCTAGAAACTTGACTTCCTCAGTCATGAAGGTGCACTTCTCAAGCTTCCCAAAGAGCTTGCTCTCCTTAAGTATTTCAAACACAGCCTCAAGATGCCTCAAATGATCATCCTTGCTCTTGCTGTAGATGAGGATATCATCAAAGTATACCACCACAAATCTCCCTAGGCAAGGCCTAAGCACTTCTGTCATCAATCTCATGAAGGTACTTGGGGCATTTGACAGGCCAAAGGGCATGACAAGCCACTCATAAAGGCCATGCTTTGTTTTGAAGGCTGTCTTCCACTCATCTCCTTCTCTGATCCTCAATTGATGGTAACCTTGCCTCAAGTCAATCTTAGAAAAGAACCTTGAGCCACTTAGCTCATCCAACATGTCATCAAGCCTAGGTATAGGGAACCTATACTTGACTGTGATGTTGTTGATAGCCCTGCTATCTATGCACATCCTCCAAGTCCCATCCTTCTTAGGAACCAACAATGCAGGCACAGCACAAGGGCTTAATGACTCCCTTACAAACCCTTTACTCATCAACTCTCCAACTTGCTTTTGCAGCTCTTGTGTAGCCTTAGGATCACATCTGTAGGCTGGTCTATTAGGTAGTACAGACCCTGGCACAAGGTCTATTTGGTGTTCAATCCCTCTCAAAGGGGGTAAGCCATCAGGAAGTTCCTCTGGAAACACTCCCTTGAACTGATCAATGAGGGGCTTAACATCTGCAGGGATCACCTTAGACTCTTCTTCCTGAACTTCCTTTGATAGCAGCATTACTATAGGTTGCTCCTCACTACACTCCTTGACCATTGCTGACTCAGATAGAAATACAACTCCACTAAAATCCTCAGCCATACTTGGACTTCCATAGCTCTTCTGGTGTGGTGGCAAGGGGGCTAATGTCACCTTCCTGCTCCCATGCTTGAAAGAATAGGTATTGCTTCTTCCTTGGTGTATGGAGCTTTTATCAAACTCCCATGGCCTTCCTAATAGCAAGTGACAGGCATCCATTGGAACCACATCACACAATACTTCATCCTTGTACACACTGCCAATGGAGAAAGGGACCATGCATTGCTTATCCACCTTAACCTCTGCTCCCTTACTCAGCCATCTCAACTTATAGGGGTGAGGGTGATCTTGAGTGCTCAACTTCAGCTTATCAACCATAGTAACAGAAGCCACATTGGTACAACTACCTCCATCTATAATAAGGTTACAAACCCTCCCTTGTATGGTACATCTGCTCCTGAAAATGAGGGACCTTTGATCCTCCTCCAAAGGTATCTGTTGTGAATGCATTACTCTCCATAGGACTAAGCTGTGGCCTGTGTCAGGGAGTGCCACTATTGCCTCCTGACTAGACTCTTCTTCCTCACTCACCACTTCTTCAACCTCAGGCTCATCCCTTTCATACTCAACTAGACCCTCTTTCTCCCAAGCCTCAACTTCCATTATGGTTAAGGTCTTCTTAGAAGGGCAATCCTTCCTGAAATGTCCATAGCCTTGACATTGGAAGCACCTAATTCTGTTCTCAGTCAATGAAGTGCTTGGCTTTTGACCCATGATGCCCTTACCCTTGTCTAAGATAGGTGGGGGTGCTGTCTTGGGGGTATCCATGGTTCTAAACCCACTATAAGGTCTGGTTTGAAAAGGCCTAACAGGTTTTGGTGTAGCAGGCTTAGTCTTCCCTATCTTCTCAATTCTCAGAGATAGGTTGACAACATCATCAAATGACCACAGAGGTTGCATCCTAACCTTGTTAGCAATGTTCTTATCTAGACCCTCTAAGTACCTAGCAATCCTTTGCTCAGGTTTCTCATTTATATCACATTGTAAGGTGAGTTGTTCAAACTCCCTCAGATAAGATTCAACAGGTTTGTCTCCTTGTTTCAACTTAGACAACTTGATAAACAGATCCTGGGTGTAATCCTTAGCAACAAATTTGTCTAACAGTTTCTTTTTCAGTTTAGTCCAAGACTTGATGGGTTCCTTACCTCCCTAGCCCTTAACCCTTTCATAGTCTCATACCAAAGGGAAGCATACCCTTTCAGTTTAAGGATGGCTACTTTAAAAGACTTGGAATCATTGTATCCCTTGTACTCAAAGATCCTTTCTACTTCTCTAAGCCATTCTAACAAGTCATCAGGATTAAGACTACCAGAAAACTCAGGGATATCTACCTTAAGATGCTTGTCTGTGTTCCTGTGGATGGAAGCTCTGCTTCTTGTTGAGTCATCTGAGTCTGGGTACTCCTCATCATCAGGTGGCCTTCCTCTGCCTCCTCCTTGGCCTCTTCCACGTCCTCTACCTCTCCCTCCAGCAAGCAAATGGTTGCCTATAACTTGGTCCAAGGTTCTGGTTAGGGTGGTTACAATCCCAGCCAGATCCTCCATCCTTGCTTCTACTCCTGCTAGTCTCTCTTCACTCATTGGGCTATTTTTGTGTTTTTAAATGTAGTTAGGGAAAATGAACTCACTAAGACTCTCAACCAAAGCTCTGATAACCAATTTGGAGTGTAAACTACTAAGGTTCACAAGTGTTAAGTAAGCTTGATGAACTTGATTCAAACTGAGAACAAAACAAGTGACAAGGGATATTGTTTTAGGGATATTGAGTTGTTTAACTGAAAGACTCAGGGGATATGACTTAGAGACAATCCTCTACAGCAAGGCACAAGAGAAAAGGACTCAAAGACTGGATTTAGAGATAGTTTTCAAGTATTACAGCAAAGCACAAACACTCTAAACTAAACTCAACAGCAAGTAAGTTAACCACAGCAAAGCACAGGTATAACTTGACTCACAATACAAGGCACTGATCAAACACCTTGGAGATGTATCAGGCTTGCTTCAAACTACAGCTCTTAGCACAAGTTTGATAACATTGAGTGATTTCTCAAAGTTTAATTCATTCATTCATAAAAGTCTGCTCAAACAAACATACAAGACCTCTTTATATAGAGGGGCTGATAACTTGTGAGCCATTGGATGCACAGATCATCCAAGGGCCAACTTAGGATTCAAACTACTACTACTGACACTAATTAAGAGCCTCATAATAGGACGAGCTCAACAACTATAAAGAACAGACACAAGACACAAAAACAGACTGAACAAAAAGCAAATAAAGCAGTTTTGGAGTTTTCCTGAAATGGAAATCTGTTGTTCTTGTTGCCTTGTTGCTTTGCCTGGATGTGTTGCTGCTCCTTGGGACTCCCTACTCTTATTAGAACATAGATAAGACCTGCCTTGGACGAGGACAAGTTGACTTAAACAAAAGGAAACCACAAACTGCCTTGTACTTTCTCTGTTTTTAATGGGTTTGCTGGACTCTAACTTGGGGTGTCTGTTTCATGGGTTTTTACTAGACTTCAAAAGGATTTGTCCTGGACAAACTTGTAGCTTAGTGGGTTGGCTTGATGGTAGGCCATGGTGGGGGTGGTTGGGATGCTCTGGTGTACCTCCTAGATACAGGGTTTGTGAATTGGTCTGTCTGAGCCTGAAGGGTTTTGTTTCTGTCTTGTGTGGGTAATGTGGGTTGTGTTGGGGCTTGGCATGGGTTGTTGAGTCTTGGACTGTCTCCCTCACTGTTGTAGCTTGGCATGGTTTGGTCTTGGCTTGTCATAGCTTGTTGTTTGGACCTTGTAACTCTAGCTTCCATCTGAGGGGTCATTGGGGTTAGGCTTGCCTTGTTTGTGGCTTGATCATCAAGGCCCCTTGGGTGAGCTCCTGCTGCAGATATAAGGTTCACAAGTGTTATTGTTTTAGGAGGTACACCAGAGCATCCCAACCACCCCCACCATGGCCTACCATCAAGCCAACCCACTAAGCTACAAGTTTGTCCAGGACAAATCCTTTTGAAGTCTAGTAAAAACCCATGAAACAGACACCCCAAGTTAGAATCCAGCAAACCCATTAAAAACAGAGAAAGTACAAGGCAGTTTGTGGTTTCCTTTTGTTTAAGTCAACTTGTCCTCGTCCAAGGCAGGTCTTATCTATGTTCTAATAAGAGTAGGGAGTCCCAAGGAGCAGCAACACATCCAGGCAAAGCAACAAGGCAACAAGAACAACAGATTTCCATTTCAGGAAAACTCCAAAACTGCTTTATTTGCTTTTTGTTCAGTCTGTTTTTTGTGTCTTGTGTCTGTCTGAGCCTGAAGGGTTTTGTTTCTGTCTTGTGTGGGTAATGTGGGTTGTGTTGGGGCTTGGCATGGGTTGTTGAGTCTTGGATTGTCTCCCTCACTGTTGTAGCTTGACATGGTTTGGTCTTGGCTTGTCATAGCTTGTTGTTTGGACCTTGTAACTCTAGCTTCCATCTGAGGGGTCATTGGGGTTAGGCTTGCCTTGTTTGTGGCTTGATCATCAAGGCCCCTTGGGTGAGCTCCTGCTGCAGCCTCCCCAGGTTGAAAAGGGCTTGACCTCAAGCCTGTGTCTTCTTCTCCCTCAGAGTCTTCAAAGAAAGGACTAAGATCTCCAACATTGAATGTCCCATGGACTGCATACTCTCCTGGTAGATCAATTTTGTAGGCATTGGGACCTATCTTCTCTATGACTTGAAAAGGACCATCTGCTCTTGGCTCTAGCTTGTTCTTTCTCTTGGAAGGGAACCTTTCTTTCCTTAGGTTGATCCATACTAGATCTCCTGGTGCAAAGTCTTTCTTGGTCTTAGGAACCTTGGCATTCTTCTTGTACAGATCATTAGCCTTCTCAATTTGTTTCCTGACTGATTCATGGAGTTTTAACATTTGTTCCACCCTCTTCTTGGCATCATAGTGGACTTCTGACCTGCACACATTAGACAAACTCAAAGGCATTAAGGGGTTAGTACCATAGACCACTTCAAAGGGGGAGTGGCCTGTGGCTGCTGATGGAGCTCTATTGAAAGAGGACTCTGCTTGAGCCAACTTCAAGTCCCAATCCTTGAGAGATTTGCTGACTATACACCTCAAGATTCTTCCCAAGGTCTTGTTAGTCACCTCAGTCTGGCCATCAGTTTGAGGGTGATGGGAGGTACTAAACAATAACCTAGTGTTAAGCAGTTTCCACAATGTCCTCCAGAAATGGCTCATAAACTTTGTGTCTCTGTCAGACACAATGGTCCTTGGAACTCCATGTAACCTCACCACCTCATCAAGGTATAGATCTGCTACACTCACAGCATCCTCAGTCTTCTTGCATGCAATGAAATGTGCCATCTTACTGAACCTATCCACAACCACCATGATAGAATCCTTCCCTCTTGCTGTCCTAGGCAATGCCATTATGAAATCCATACGAACATCCTCCCAAGGCCTACATGGGACTGGTAGGGGAGTGTAAGGTCCTGCTTGGAAAGAACTCTTGGCCTTTTGACAAACTCCACACCTTCTGAGCACTATTTGAACTTCTCCCATCATCTTAGGCCAGTGGAATTGATCTTGTAGTATGTCCACAGTTTTCTGAACCCCAAAGTGTCCTCCAACGCCACTCCCATGTACCTCCTTGATCAATAGGTTCCTATAAGATCCTCTGGGGACACACAACTTGTTTCCTTTAAACAAGAATCCATTTTGCAAAGTGTATGGTGAGTCAATGGTTCTTGTTCCCTCTTTCTGTGCTAACCAATCTTCTGCAAAGTCTGGATCTTCTTGATACATGTCCTTCATAAACTCAAAGCCAAGAACCCTTTGCTCCATAGTTGATAGCAGAGTGTACCTCCTAGACAATGCTTCAGCCACCACATTTTGTTTGCCCTCTTTGTACTTGCTAGAAAAGGTGAATGACCAAAGGAACTCCACCCACTTAGCATGTCTGTGACTGAGCTTATGCTGGCCTCCTATGTACTTCAATGCCTCATGATCAGAGTGTAAGACAAAAGGTTTGGGCTTCAGGTAATGACTCCAATGCCTCAGAGCTCTGACAAGAGCATAGAACTCTTTATCATATGTAGAATAGTTTATCTTGGCACCACTTAGCTTTTCACTAAAGTAGGCTACAGGTTTCTTCTCTTGGATGAGGACAGCTCCAATTCCCACTCCACTTGCATCACGTTCAACCTCAAATAGGCAATCAAAGTTTGGCAATCTTAGGATAGGTGCACTGCACAAGAGCTTCTTCATGTGTTTGAAAGCCTGTAAAGCATTCTCAGTCCAAGTGAACTCTCCCTTCTGCATGCACTCAGTGAGAGGTGCTGCAATGGTGCTAAAGTCCTTAATGAATCTTCTGTAGAAGGATGCTAAGCCATGGAATCCCCTTACTTCTGTAATACTCCTAGGGATAGGCCAAGACTGGACGGCCATGATCTTGTCTTGATCAACTGAAATGCCTCTACCAGATACCACATATCCTAGAAACTTGACTTCCTCAGTCATGAAGGTGCACTTCTCAAGCTTCCCAAAGAGCTTGCTCTCCTTAAGTATTTCAAACACAGCCTCAAGATGCCTCAAATGATCATCCCTGCTCTTGCTGTAGATGAGGATATCATCAAAGTATACCACCACAAATCTCCCTAGGCAAGGCCTAAGCACCTCTGTCATCAATCTCATGAAGGTACTTGGGGCATTTGACAGACCAAAGGGCATGACAAGCCACTCATAAAGGCCATGCTTTGTTTTGAAGGCTGTCTTCCAGTCATCTCCTTCTCTGATCCTCAATTGATGGTAACCTTGCCTCAAGTCAATCTTAGAAAAGAACCTTGAGCCACTTAGCTCATCCAACATGTCATCAAGCCTAGGTATAGGGAACCTATACTTGACTGTGATGTTGTTGATAGCCCTGCTATCTATGCACATCATCCAAGTCCCATCCTTCTTAGGAACCAACAATGCAGGCACAGCACAAGGGCTTAATGACTCCCTTACAAACCCTTTACTCATCAACTCTCCAACTTGCTTTTGCAGCTCTTGTGTAGCCTTAGGATCACATCTGTAGGCTGGTCTATTAGGTAGTACAGACCCTGGCACAAGGTCTATGTGGTGTTCAATCCCTCTCAAAGGGGGTAAGCCATCAGGAAGTTCCTCTGGAAACACTTCCTTGAACTGATCAATGAGGGGCTTAACTTCTGCAGGGATCACCTTAGACTCCTCTTCCTGAACTTCTTTTGATAGCAGCATTACTATAGGTTGCTCCTCACTACACTCCTTGACCATTGCTGACTCAGATAGACATACAACTCCACTAAAATCCTCAGCCATACTTGGACTTCCATAGCTCTTCTGGTGTGGTGGCAAGGGGGCTAATGTCACCTTCCTGCTCCCATGCTTGAAAGAATAGGTAGTGCTTCTTCCTTGGTGTATGGAGCTTTTATCAAACTCCCATGGCCTTCCTAATAGCAAGTGACAGGCATCCATTGGAACCACATCACACAATACTTCATCCTTGTACACACTGCCAATGGAGAAAGGGACCATGCATTGCTTATCCACCTGAACCTCTGCTCCCTTACTCAGCCATCTCAACTTATAGGGGTGAGGGTGATCTTGAGTGCTCAACTTCAGCTTATCAACCATAGTAACAGAAGCCACATTGGTACAACTACCTCCATCTATAATAAGGTTACAAACCCTTCCTTGTATGGTACATCTGCTCCTGAAAATGAGGGACCTTTGATCCTCCTCCAAAGGTATCTGTTGTGAATGCATTACTCTCCATAGGACTAAGCTGTGGCCTGTGTCAGGGAGTGCCACTATTGCCTCCTGACTAGAATCTTCTTCCTCACTCACCACTTCTTCAAC
>JAIUZE010009412.1:0-51849 GCA_022085475.1 Heliosperma pusillum | reverse complement strand
AGAGATGTCGTCAATATATTGGTATGGTTGGATGACTGATTATATGATTGATCATTGAATGACTTGGTATGGTTTGTTTGTCGAGTCTCAATCTTATCAAGTATATGCCGCTAACGGTGAGATGTAAGCCCTAGTGAGTATCTAGTTGCCTAAGGGTGTCTTTCCCGAGTCTTTGAATAACATGATGGTTTCGGAATTGATTTCCACATGATCTTATCATTATATATTGTATTGCCTATCTTTTCTTATCGTAACTCACATGTATCTCTATATATGCATGCTCTACTTTTGTATTTCCTTATATGTACGTTAAAGGTGATATGGCTGGGAGAACCCGGAGTTACTCCCCACTGACTGTGGCGTTCATGTTTTTTCATGAATGAACAGGTTGCTTGCATGGATTGACTTTTTGGATATGATATTTTGGGGTTCGGGTGTGAGCTAGCGGTCGTTGTCCCTGGAAGATTAACCTCTAGACGATTTTAGCTTATTTGCTAAACACTTGTTCTTTGTTAACATTTTGAGAGACTCCGTCTCTTTGTTATTTTCCGCACTTAGTTTGTAATATTTTGACACTCCTCGTTTTATTTAACTTGCATGTATAAAAGTTTTTTAAAACTTCACATTTCCGCTATATAATTCACATGCTTGTATGTTTTATATTTCCGCATTCGCGAGGGTTGTCACAGTTGGTATCAGAGCTTTGATCGCTCCCGATGCACACACGTGAACCCTAACTTAAACTACTTGACCTTGAAATAATAAATGAGAGAGTTGGGTAGAAGTTAAGGACTTTAATTGGTAGTCTTTGTGTTTATGCTAATTGATAGGAGTAACTTAATTTTTTTTTGTGTTTCTTATGAAGATGGTTAGACCGCGATTAGCTGAGAACGTTATGATGGAAGCTCTTGCTCAAGTGCTGAAAAATCAGCAAGATGCAGCTTTAGCTCATGCCAACCAAGTTCCCCCTAGAAGGGAGGATAACCATCAGGGTGGCTATGCTTGGGTGGCGGGGCAAATTGCAAGGGCAAATTACCTACTAATATTCATCTATATTACTAGAGTAGTAATATTATTTATATAAATCTCTTCTCATTATCTAGTACTATAATAGTAGAGATTATTTGGGTTGATTCTTGGGTGTAACAAGAAGGAGACCTTCTACTTTGGAGGTTGTTTTATGGAGGATCATCCACTAATTACATGCTCAAGAACAATAAGAAGGAGTTCTTATTGTGCCCTTATTAACCGAAAAATCCCAATGTAAGGATGATTTCGTCTTATATTTTCTTTTATGCTTTTATATTTGCATGCATGATAACTAGATTCTAAATCATTAAGTTAATGTAATTTAATGAACTAATTAGAGGAGTATAATTAGAGGTCTAGGACTTTCATGTGGTCTCAGAGCTCAATTGTTACATGCATGTTGATTTTAAGCATTAAAATCGAGTTATACGATAACTTGGGTAAAATTGAAAATTTGTGTTAAAAATTGGTTTGCACAAAATTTTTGATTTGCATGAATAGCTACTGACCTCAAAATGGTTGTGGTCGAATTTGGTGATTTTAGGGATTAGTTCGCTATTTATTTTGATTTATGGCCTTGAAATAATGTTAATATACATTTTTATGTTAAAAGTTAACTAAAAATAGTTTCATGTTGATTATGGACATGAAATTTTTATATGATCTCACATGCATGTTTTACATACTGTATGTAAAATTTCGTGACTTTTAATTAAGTTTTGCATGATTATTGATTTTTATGAGATAAAAGTCAATAAAGTGAGATTATTATGTTCATAAAATTGAAACGTCCTATTATGGTCTTGAAAATTTTTGGTGCATTTTATAATATGATTTATATCACCTTGGTGAAATTTTGTAATTTTGTTCACTATTTTACTATATTTGTTGGTTTTTATTTGATAAAACCGATAAAGTTAAGGCTATTTGTTCATAAAATTTATTCAAACTTTTTGGGAAACTTTTTCTGGTTTTTGGAGTTCCTGGAAATGTTCTAGAATGTACAAAATTTTTGGTTTCAAATTTTTATGATTTTTATATTTTATTTTGGGTTTATTTCATAAATGTTATGATTAAACCTTTATTTTTAGCAAATACGATCAATTCAAACTAATTAAATACAAAAAAAGTTATGGGGACTAATTTTAAGTTCTAAATCAGTTTGGATAATTAGTTTGAGATTAAATATGATTTAAGTGTTGATTAGTGATTTTTAATGGTTAAAAATCGATAAAATCCATAAAACCGAGCTTGAATGAGCATGATAAGTGTTAAGGGCGATTTTGGTATGATTTTTACATCATTTTATTTATGTTGTTATTGTTGAATGAATGAATGTCATTTGTTTAAATTTTAATGCAAGTTGTACCTAGTATGGCCTAGATTATTTTAATCGGTATTACCCGTAATGTAAGGGAATACCGATTCGGTTGTAATCTTATTTGCGATCTCGTATCGCCGTTTGTAATAATTTAATTTCATTTTTAGATCAAATGTATAATAGGAATTTTATTTGTATCTTTTGTAATTAATTATTATGAAGACGAAGATTCCCGAAGTCGGTGTTCCAAAAGACGGTGCCTTTTTGGAGCGTGTTCCATGAAGAGACAAGCGGCCAAGGAGTTTGTTTCCGATTTTGTAATCTACTAGTTAATTAGATTAGCTAGGTGGCCATACTAGGATTTATTATTTGCTTGCTTTATGTTTTTTCGCTCATGCCAAAATCGCCAACATACATTTTTATTTCTCGATTGTCAATTCAACGTTATTCAAAATTCACCGATTTAGTTTACTTATACGGAATTAATAACTAAATTGACAAGACCTCTCACATAACTTAATTAAAAAATTGAGATTAGCCTTACCAATTAGTAACACCTATGAATCCCGTGTTCATTAGGGCTACCACGCTCGTGGGTCCCTTTTTACCTCGGGTAAGTAGGGTGATACGATCACAAGGTAAAATTGGATTGGACTCAACGAGATAAGCGTTATCTTGGGACTAGGAGATGGATTTAGTTAAAATCCGTCAACCAAGAGTTCTAAGGGTAGAATTAGTCAAGTATTGGCTTACCATTTTTAAATAAAGGTAGCATACGATGACTATTTTTGTCTAAAGATGGGTCTTGGAATCACTTATATAATTTCGTGAGGGGTCATTATATGAGTGAATTGTTTAAAATTGTTTTACAAGTAAATTATAAGCAATGAATGTTTATTTTCCGTTCATATTTATTTTATTCGCGCAATGACAAAGTTTTTTTCATTCTACAAACTAGTAAATCCGTTCAATCGTGGAAAGGAGTTTCCATTATTTTATACGGTAGCATTTTGATTGCGATCTCCGTTTAAACACCATAGCTAAAGACAAAATTAATTTTTCCTTTTGATCCTCATATTTACCTTTGAAAATGTCTCTTATGAAGAATACACAAATAGGTCACACTTAGTCAAAAACGTTTTGAATTTTTGTGACGTCTTCTTATAACAGTGGTACATCAATCTTTTTGCTCCAACGAAAATATTAGTAATTTTTTGGTATGTCGTCATAATACTTCTTATCGAGACTTACCTCAAAAGAGGCCAAATCAGTTGGGACGACTAGGTTTCTCGATTTATTTGAAATCATGATAACTAAATACCGTAGTCACTTTATGAAAGGTTTATCCTTTTTGAAGGTAAAATCATGAATGAAATAAAGAGTAATCTTAATTATAATTCTAATCTACTTGTCTAGGTAGAGATTCATAAAAGTGAGTGAGAGCTCTAAGAGGGATGTTTATATTTTTAATTGTTAAGAATAAGACGAGGTTCAAGAGTAGGTTGGCACAAGGCGAGGGAAAAAGGCAAGTCTATTTTGAATAGTAAAGTCAAAATCCAAGCAAGGTGTCAAACCCAACCTTTGATGATTCCATTCTTAAAGTGTAGGACACAAGAAAAGAATCTGCCCCAAGTTTTCTAAAGAGTTAGAATTGGGTGTACTATTTTCACCCATAATATCTAAATGATCGACATTTATTTTGCTAAAATGCAAGTTTTGGGTATTAGATACCCATTATGGTTTCATCGATGTATTCAATGCATATAATAATGATTCGTGCGATGAATAGCCATGATTAAATGTCGACCCACAAGAGAAATATAACTATTGTAGTTTTATTTCTATAGAGACATATAAAAGTTATAATGTAATCAATCTAGTTTTGGATTTAGAGGTATACTTTAATAAAAGTTATTATTTACACGACCTCAAAATAAAGAATATAGTATCCACTTTAGTGTACAACACAAATATTTCACTTTTGTGAATAGAACAAGCGTTGTTTCCTTTTTATACCTATACTTGGTCAATGGTTATGCCATACCAATCAAAGGTAATTATATTCTTGACCTAAAACTAAAATTACTTGTCATATAGATTGTAAAAGGCTCAAAAATTGGTCACCCAAATCTAATCTTAATTCTGGATTGTGTAGCACATCTAAAACATTTGATTTTGAATCTTATGGTGTGTGTGAATCTTGTATTCAAGGCAAGATGCTTCGTGCCCCTTTTTATTGAAAAGGAAATCGAACTAGTGAGTTATTGGCCCTATAACATAATGATATGTGTGGAACAATAACAAACACAACCAGAGATGGTAATGACTACTTCAATTTATTTACCGACGAGTTAAGTAGATATTGTGTTTGATTCTACTTAATGAGGTGCTAAGAGAAATATTTGAAAAGTTCAAAGAGCTTCAATGTGAAGTAGTTAATCACCAAGAGTATTAGACAAGGACTTACGACTAAATCGTAACTATAAATATCTAAGTATTGACTTTGATTTTCACCAAAAGTATTGTGAAATAGTTTCACGAGTTAACTTCTCTAACACACATTATGAGATAAAGTGTTGTTAAATAGAGAAACATAACCTTATACGATATGGTTTTGTCTTTGTCAAGTTAATCTGAGCCACTTGACTAACTTTGGGATTTTATTATTTTTGTCAATTATTTCTTTTCCCACCATATCAAAGCACATTTAAAATAGTCGGATTTTATTTCATATACGATATGTATAGGTAGCTTACCTAATTTATAAGTTATCCGAATGAAACAAGTGCTCAATAATCCTACATTGACCACGAGAACAAAGCGTTTGTGACTCGTGATGCTGTCTTTCAATAAAAATACGATTATTTCTTGATAAGACAGAGTGGGAGAAAAGCCACAAACTGAGCATATAGTCCGGAAAAAGTTTCCTCATTTCTTGTTCCGTAGTTGTTTCTTCAGAACCTAAGAGGTCATGTGGAATTTTATCACTCCGTAATAGTGATGAATTCTAATCTGTGACTTATAAAAGACTGTTTCTAGTCCCAACTTCTTGCTATGGCTTAGAGTCATGCGATTCGTAATGGACTCCATGCATGATGGTCAGGTATGTGACCTGGTAAACTTTACTTGAAGAAGTACGACCTCTTCAATGTAAATTGATTTTTAAGATCGAAATTTGCATGGATGAACATTAAAATGTTTTCAAAGATAAATTGGTAGGCAAAGAGTTTTGCACCAACCTTAATTCTTCGATCCATTCGAATATACTTAGGGATTGCAACATGTCATAATAGTATGATGACAATTGGATCTCAAGAACCACCTTCTTGAATACGATTCTAGAAGAGGTAGAATATTTTATATCCACCTGGTGGGTTCGTAGTTCCTAATTATCCTAAGTTAATTTTGCAACCTTTAGAGGATGTCTTAAGTAACCACTAAAGAGTTGAAATTAGTGTGTCAATCATGTTGTAAAATATTACTCAATATCTTCAGGAATTATGTTGATACATGAAGTTTAGTGGGAGTAATGTGGTTTTCATCAGTCTTATATGTGAAGACATATTGATCATTTTAGACGATGGAAGATTTTGGAGAAATAGAATACATCTCTTAGATATCTGGATTTATGGAGATAAATCTAAAAGGATATTAGCATTAAGTCAAAATTCTTATATTGATAAGATCTTTGACTAGTTCAAGGAAGTTGAACACGTGATAATTGATTGCTTTTGCTTCCGTTGCGGGATCAATTATATACGCTGTGATGTATACTCAATCCGACATTTCGCATGCTTTATGCATGACAAATCGTTTGCAATCAAATCCAAGTGAGACTCACTTGATAGCCATAAATAACATCCTTAAGTACTTGCGAAGGACTAAAGAAATGTTTCATATGTTTGGAGTTTACAGTGAGTTGTGTGTAAAGGGTTACACAGACTTCAATTTCCAAACTGATCAAAGTGATTTGAAATCACGAACTGGCTGTGTTTTATAGAAGATTTATCTGTTGGAAAAGTACCAAGCAGAAAAGACTATTGGAAAGGTTCCAAGTAGGAGTGACATTTCCAAATATAAATGTCATATATCCGATGGAAATGTTCCAGGCAGTTTATCATTGCGGATTTCACAACGGAAATGGAGTACATTGCATCATATGATGATGCATATGAAAGTAGCTTGGATTCGACAGTATTGGAGGGACTAGAAGTAGTTCTTATACTTGTATATCCTATCCCATTATACTGGTAAAACAGTGGGAGTTACCTTTAGGCTAAGGGGCCTAAGTCTGGATTCAGACCTAGACACGTACTCAGAAAGTTTTATGTAATATGAAATTACGTAGACAAAGAGAAATAGCAATCAGAAAGATGGGAAAGATGCAAGTATTGCTAATCCATTAGCTATGGTTTTGCAAGCTGAACATGATAGTCGTGTCATTTCAATGGGGATTGAAATATATACCTGAATTGCTATAGATCATGAGATATGAAATTATTGATAGCGTATCAATTTTTCCAAATATTAGATAATCGCATTCATTGTTAGAGTTTCATTAAAACTCCTTATTTAGTTTGACTAAATTTTAATACTTTGTTTGTCCGAATTGGTTGAAAGAAAGGTTGAACCCAATTCAAGTGAACTAGATGAACTTAGTATTTTGTCTATAGTCATTCATTTGAGGTGACGTCTCGAAGTGACTAGATTGTAAGTCGATCGATGGTTGGTTCAGCACCATGGGGTCATGGAGATGACTGGTCGTTTACATAGACAGACTGTGGAGACACTCCGTCGAGCAGTGACCATAATAGAGTCCCTTATCAAAATTGTTGAAGCCTGGTCGTGGCGGGGATTTCTATTTTATTCCTATGAGTCGATTCATTAGACTGGCGACCATTTACCTGAGTCGTTGTAGTTTCCGATTGACTTTGGTTTTTGTCCTAGGTTGTGCCGTGAAAGGAGGCCGATGGACATTTTCTGGGTAATGGTGATCTGCATCATACAGTGTAAGATGGGTCAACAGGAATTGTCCACCCACATTGGGTATTAACATCTTAGGGCCACTCGAGGAGTAGTAACTGGAAATGCGTGGCCACGCTCGGAAGAGATCTCTGGTAGATTTTCCGGTCAGACAACTACTCTCCCAGATCGAGAAAACCACTCTATTTATAATTTTCAATTGCAAGTGCGATCTGTAAGACACCTTGCAATGAGTGGAAGGATGTGAGACAAAAGAGACAAGAGAATCCGAAGCAGGAGCTAGGGGAGCAACCTCATTTGACAATCCAGTTCAAACAACAATCAACAAACACACCCATGTTCAGTCCAAGGCAGATCAAGTTCAAACAGCTGAGTCTTCAAAAGCAACAAAATGTAACCATGTCCAAGCAACACACAGTCAAGCCATGACACCCTCAAAGGATCATGGTCAAGCAACAACAACATCAACACAAGCCATGCCAACCAGAGTAACAAGGTCCCAAGTCATCAACAGCCAGAGGAATCCCACAGACATCAGTACAAGTTCCAGGCCACATATCCTACAGATCTTGTCCAAGCAAGGGCTTCAACTTCTTTTCCCATCTAGTTGAGGTCCTTAGCTACAAAAAAGTCCAGGATAAGTTTTCCAAATTATCCTTGGAAGTTCAAGAAAAACAGCCCACAAGTTAACCAGTCACTTTAAGAGCCAGGCAGGTTTCAAGACCAAATGGATGAACAAAGGCATCTTACTTTTGTGTGACCTTTAGTAGTATTAATAAGGACGTTGGAAGGATATTAAAAGTCCCTCTCAAGGTCCCATTTGAAGCACCAGACAGCCAAAACAACCCCAAAGAAAACTGCTAAAACAATACCATTTCAGGAAAGAAGACAAGCTTACTTTTCAGTGCTTTTTCTGAAGTATTTGCAGTCTATTTTTGCTCGTCTTATTAGTAGACTTTTGCATCTGATTTGTTGTCATTTAAAGGGTCATTTTAAGCCTTAGATGTAGTCTCATATTGTAGGGTGAAGATCTTTTGTAATGCTCTATATAAAGAGCCTTTTGCCTTGTAAGAAACTCAGAATGCTTGAATGAAAAAACCAGAGTTTAACTCTTTCTTTGTTAACCTGTGCCAGCCTTGGTTAGCTCAAAACCTTCAACAAACTTGTGCTAGTCTTAGTTTGTTGGCCTAAGTTAGGGTCATTCACTTGTGCTTGTCTTAGTGAGTGAGTTTAGCTTAGGATTCACTGCATTTAGAGCTACCTGTGCTTGTTTTGGTAGCCTTGAATACAGGGTTTATCTATCTTGCTCTTGTTTGTGCTGTATGTTTTTCTATTCTTGCCTTACCCCCTAGTTTGGTGTTTCAAATGGTATCAGAGCTAAGGTTTATTTCTACTGTGAGTCCATTTAACCAAACTACATTCAAAACTACAAAAATAGCCCAATGAGTGAAGAGAGATTGGCAGGTGTAGAAGCAAGGATGGAGGACCTGGCTGGGATTGTAACCACCCTAACCAGAGCCCTGGATCAGGTAATAGGCAACCAGTTGTTTGCTGGAGGAAGAGGCAGAGGTCGTGGGAGAGGCCTCGGTCAACCAGGAGGCAGGGTTAGACCACCTGAAGAAGAGGAGCCTTCAGACTCAGATGAATCCACAAGGAGAAGAGCTTCAGGGCATGGCCTCACTGATAAACACCTCAAGGTAGACATTCCTGAGTTTTCTGGTAGCTTAAATCCTGATGATTTGTTAGAATGGCTTAGGGATATAGAGAGAGCCTTTGAATATAAAGGATACAATGATGCTAAAGCCTTTAAAGTAGCTATTCTGAAATTGAAAGGGTATGCTTCCCTGTGGTATGAAACCATGAAGAGTGTAAGGGCTAGGGAGGGTAAAGAACCCATCAAATCCTGGTCTAAATTGAAGAAAAAAATGATGAACACGTTTGTTGCTAAGGATTATACCCAGGATTTGTTCATCAAGCTGTCTAAACTGAAACAAAATGAAAAATCTGTTGAGTCATATCTGAGAGAGTTTGAGCAGCTTACCCTTCAATGTGACATTACTGAGAAACCTGAACAAAGGATTGCTAGATTTCTAGAAGGACTAAGCCTAGGCATTGCTAACAAGGTTAGGATGGAGCCTCTATGGTCCTTTGAGGATGTGGTTAACCTATCCCTTAGGGTTGAGAAAATGGGGAAGGAAACAACCAAATCTTTCACCAAACCTGCTATAACTAAACCTTATGCTGGGGTCAGAATTGGGGAAGGTCCTAGGACTCCTATAACTGTTAATAGGAACCCCTTAGACAAGGGTAAGACACCTGTAAGTCAGCAACCTACCCTTACTCCTTCGGAAGAGAAGAGAAAGTGTTATCAATGTCAAGGTTATGGCCACTTTAAGAGAGATTGTCCCTCAAGAAGAGCCTTGACAGCAGTGGAAGTCATGGAATGGGAGAAGGAAGGGCTCATTGAGTATGGGCAGGAGGAGGGAACAGGAGAACAAGACGAGGAAGGTGATGCCCCTTTGGTAGTAGCCCCACCAGACACTGGTCACAACCTTGTTCTTTAGAGGGTTATGCATTCTCAGCATCAACCTCTAGAAGAAGACCAGAGATCTCTAATCTTTAGTAGCAGGTGTACTATTCAAGGGAGGGTTTGCAATGTGATCATAGATGGGGGGAGTTGTACCAATGTAGCCTCAGTTACCTTGGTTAACAAGCTTGGCTTGGAGACCAAACCCCACCCTAACCCTTACAAACTCAGATGGTTGAACAAGGGTGCTGAAGTAAGGGTTGATCAACAATGTTTAGTGTCCTTCTCTATTGGAGGCACCTACAAGGATGAGGTGACTTGTGATGTAGTGCCTATGGATGCATGTCATTTACTGCTGGGGAGACCATGGGAGTTTGATAAAGATGCCTTGCATAAAGGGAAGAGCAATGTGTACACTTTTAGACATGGGAATCAAAGGATAGTCCTTACACCTTTGCCTCCAAACACTAGGGACTATGGTAGTCCTAGTACCAGTGGATCCAAGGAGGTTCTTTTCCTCACAGAAGCAGCCATGCTCAGAGAGGTGGAACAAGAACAACATGTGTATTTCCTCTTGTCCAAACAGGTTGAGGAACCAGTTGAGGTTCCCCAGAGGTAAAGGAGCTGATCAATGAGCATGAGGATGTATTTCCAGAAGAACTACCATCAGGACTTCCTCCCCTAAAGGGCATAGAGCACCAGATAGCCCTTATTCCAGGTGCCATGCTACCTAACAGGCCAGCATACAGGAGTGACCCCAAGTCCACCCAAGAGTTGCAGAGGCAGGCTGAATCTTTGAGTCCTTGTGCAGTGCCTGCCCTCTTAGTCCCTAAGAAGGATGGTTCATGGAGAATGTGTATTGACAGCAGGGCCATTAACAATATCACTGTCAAGTACAGGTTCCCCATCCCAAGGCTGGATGACATGTTAGATTAGTTAAGTGGAGCCAGTCTATTCTCCAAGATCGACCTTAGGCAGGGTTACCACCAGGTGAGAATCAGGGAGGGGGATGAGTGGAAAACAACATTTAAAACCAAGCATGGGCTTTATGAATGGCTGGTGATGCCATTTGGTCTCTCCAATGCCCCTAGCACATTCATGAGACTTATGACTGAAGTCCTGAGGCCTTTCATGGGCCATTTCATTTAGCTGTACTTTGATGATATCCTGGTCTATAGCAAGGGCAAATCTGAACATCTGAACCATCTAAAGTTGTTATTTCTGAAACTGAGAGAGCATAAGCTCTTTGGGAAAATGGAGAAGTGTACTTTCATGGCTGAGGAGGTTAAATTCTTGGGGTATGTCATCTCTGCCAAGGGCATATCTGTGGATCAGGAGAAGATTGTAGCCATCAAGTCTTGGCCTACGCCCAAGAACATCACTGAGGTTAGGGGTTTTCATGGCCTAGCCTCCTTCTATAGGAGGTTCATACAGGGATTCAGCACTATCATGGTGCCTGTAACAGAAGGGATGAAGAAGGGTGAGTTCAAGTGGACTGAACAGGCACAAGCAGCCTTTGAGCTCATCAAGAAGAAGCTTTGTGAGGCACCTATACTAGCTCTACCTGATTTTGATCAGCTATTTGAAGTAGAGTGTGATGCAAGTGGGGTAGGGATTCGAGCAGTACTCATCCAAGGAAGGAATCATGTGGCTTTTTTCAGTGAGAAGCTCAATGGGGCTAAGCTCAATTACTCCACATATGATAAGGAGTTTTATGCCTTGGTGAGAGCCCTCATGTACTGGAGCCACTATCTCAAACCAAAACCTTTTGTACTTCAGTCTGACCATGAGGCCCTGAAATACATAAATGGCCAGCACAAGCTCAGTACCAGACATGCAAAATGGGTTGAGTACCTCGAGTCCTTTAATTTCTCAAGCAAATACAAAGAAGGAAAGTCAAATGTTGTAGCAGATGCCCTATCTAGAAGGCATTCCATGCTGGTGACAATTCAACAAAGGGTGCTAGGCTTTGAATTAACTGGGCATTGTGAGATCCATTATATATTGATATAATGGTAAAATATCCCTTAAAAGTTAAGTACATATTGTTTATTAATTTGTGTCATATAAATGATATATGATCAAATTAACACTTAATTATACAAGATAATGAAACGTATGGTTATAAGTATTTGTGGAACAAATATCAAAAATCAATATGGACCATTTTAGCTACATGTGAGCCGAAATTGTGCTCATGTAGAGCAATGATGATTGTTCTTATTTTATTAGCACACTTATTCACATGATAGTGACATTGCCTACACTACTTTAATCATTTTGTACAAACCAACACATAAAACATTTGCATGTGATTTAAAATTGGCACATATATACCCATTTGCAAGGGGTTGTGCCGCACATGAAAAAGAACAAGAGTTGTTCTTGTTTCTTGCTCATTCTTTTAATTCATGTTTCATCTTTTTAAATCTCAATACACTAATATTCATCTATATTACTAGAGTAGTAATATTATTTATATAAATCTCTTCTTATTATCTAGTACTATAATAGTAGAGATTATTTGGGATGATTCTTGGGTGCAACAAGAAGGAGACCTTCTACTTTGGAGGTTGTTTTATGGAGGATCATCCACTAATTACATGCTCAAGAACAATAAGAAGGAGTTCTTATTGTGCCCTTATGAACCGAAAAATCCCAATGTAAGGATGTTTTCGTCTTATATTTTCTTTTATGCTTTTATATTTGCATGCATGATAACTAGATCCTAAATCATTAAGTTAATTTAATTTAATGAACTAATTAGAGGAGTCTAATTAGAGGTCTAGGACTTTCACTCTTGAAGATCCTCGTCCAATTTATGTTAGTGCTCTACAAACTAAAGATGAAAAAGACGAGTACTACATGTTATTGGTCGAATACAAAGACGTATTCGCTTGAAGCAACAAAGAAATGCCTGGACTCAGTCCAAAAATTGCAGGTCATTGCCTAGCAATTAAAAAGGGCATTAGTCCAAAAAAGCAATCTCAACGTCGCTTCAGGCCAGAGCTTGTACATGTAATCGAGAAGGAAGTCAACAAACTCATAGAGGCAGGTTTTATTCGTGAAGTCAAATATCCTACCTGGATTGCAAACATTGTCCCAGTCATAAAGAAGAATGGACAACTACGCATATGCGTCGACTTCAGAGACCTTAATGATGCATGCCCTAAGGATGACTTCCCTTTGCCAGTTACACAGTTGATGATTCACGCGACCACATGTCACGAAGCACTTTCCTTCATGGATTGTACTGCTGGTTTCAATCAAATACATATGGCACCTGATGATCAAGAAGCGACGGCCTTTCGAACCCCAAAAGGCATCTTCTGCTACACAGTCATGCCATTTGGATTAAAGAATGCTGGCGCTACATACCAACGAGCAATGCAAAAGATCTTCGATGATATGTTGCATAAAACAATAGAATGTTCCGTCGACGACGTTGTGGTCAAATCAAAGAAAAGAGAAGACTATGTCAAAGACTTGAAGACCGTCTTCGAAAGAATTAGAAAATGTTAACTTAAAATGAATCCACTTAAGTATGCGTTCGGCGTCACATCTGGGAAATTCTTAGGGTTTCTGTTCACGCATAGAGGCATTGGAATTGATCAAACAAAAATTAAAGCTATTAATGAAATGCCATAACCAAATACATTGAAGGACTTGCGCGGATTGCAAGGACGTTTAGCATACATTCGCAGATTTATCTCAAACCTAGCTGGACGTTGTCAACCATTTGGTCATCTCATGAAAAAGGATGCTTCATTTCAATAGGATGAACAATGCAAAAATTCTTTCAATAGCATAAAAAGTACGTGGCCAGTGCACCAGTGTTGGGGGCACCAATTCCAAGAAAGCCACTTGTATTATACATTTTCGCACAAGAACGTTCGCTGGGGGCGATGTGTGCCCAAGAAATTGAAGATCGCAAGGAGAGGGAACTCTATTACTTGAGGCGTACCTTGGTTGGAGCTGAGTTGATTTACTCTCCAATTGAGAAGATAAGTCTTTCATTTGTATTTGCCATCCAGAAGTTAAGGCACTACATGCAAGCACATACTTACATGTGGTCTCAAAAGCTGACCCCATCAAATACATACTTTCCAGACCTGTCTTATCAGGTAGACTTGCAAAGTGGGCAGTACTACTTAAGCAATATGACCTAGTGTTTGTGCCTCAAAAGGCTATGAAGGGTCAAGACATTGCCGACTTCTTTGATGATCATCCAGTCCCAACAGAATGGGAACTTTAAGACGATCTACCTGGTCAAGAAATATTTTATGTGGACGTTCTACCTCCTTGCCAGATGTACTTCGACGGTGCTCCAACACGGGATGGAGCTGGAGCTGGAGTTGTATTCATATCTCCACAAAATCATGTCATGCCATACTCATTCACACTCACTCAGTTGTGTTCAAATAATGTGGCAGAATACCAAGCTCTCATACATGGGCTTCAAATGGCAATCGAGATAGGTGTCAGGGATATGGACATATACGGGGACTCGCAACTAGTGATCAACCAAGTCCTTCATGAATACGAGGTAAAAAAGGAAGACCTGATTCCCTACCATCGACAGGCGCTACAATTGCTTAATCAACTTGACTCCATCAATATTGGTCATGTACTGAGGAGTGCCAATAAGTTGGCTGACGCGCTTGTTAACCTTGCAGCCACTTTGGCACTGGGGGGAGCAGAGTCCATGCATGTTCTAGTTTGCAATCGTTGGGCAAAGTCATTGCTTGAAAGAGAAGAAAATATAGATGCATCAAACACTATATACGTCTACACAGCTGATGAAGTTGACTGGCGTCAACCTAAAATTGACTTCTTAAACCACCAAAAAATACCTGATGATCCTAGACACAAGGTAGAGATACGGCAGCGTGCTCCAAAATTTCTTTATTATAAGGGGACTCTCTACAAACGTTCCTTCATAGGACAATGGTTGCGGTGTTTAAGTAAAGATGAAGCTGCTGAAGCAATGCATGAAGTTCACTCTGGCGTTTGTGGTGCTCATCAATCTGGGCCTAAACTTCATGATCGTGTAAAGAGGATAGGTATTACTAGCCAACCATGGTGCAAGATTGTATGGACTTCACGAAAAAGTGCGAACCTTGTCAATTCTACGCAAACTTCATACACCAACCACCAGATCCATTACACCTACCCTACTGTTTCTTCATGGCCCTTTGAAGCTTGGGGTTTAGACATTGTAGGACCACTCATTCCAAAGGCCTCGAATCGGCATGAGTACATTCTCGCCGGAACTGACTACTTCTTAAAATGGGCATAAGCCATCACACTATGGGAAGTCAAAAAGGAAAATGTCGTCGAGTTCATTCGAACCCAGATCATTTTTAGGTATGACATACCTCAACGAATCATAACTGATAAAGGGAAGCAATTCTTCAACCATTTGATGACAAGGCTAGCAGAAAAGTTCAAGTTCAGGCAGTACAAGTCATCAATGTACAACGCTCCTGCAAATGGTTTGGTTGAAGCTTTCAATACAAGACAGTCTGCAACTTGCTGAGAATAGTAGTAGCAATGTAAAAACGAGACTGACAAGAAAGAATTGGCGAGACATTATGGCGTATCGTACCAGTTACAAAACACCTACTCAAGCAACCCCGTATGCATTGGTGTTTCGAGTAGAGGTCGTGCTGCCCTTAGAGTTGCAGATCCCATCCTTACGCATCGCGATTCAGGAGGGACTCACAGAAGATGAAAATGACAAATAGCGATTGGCAGAGTTAGAGGCTCTCGATGAAAAAAGGCTAGAGGCCCAACAAAAGCTCCAATGCTATCAGGCAAGGTTGACACGCGAAGTTAACAAAAAGGTGCGTCCTCGTTCCTTCCAAGTAGGAGATCTGGTACATGCAATGCGAAGACCAATCATCACCTCTCACAAGCTAGTTGGTAAATTCACCTTTAAGTAGGATGGCCCTTATGTGGTGAAGGAGGTCTACCCAAATGGTGCCTACAAAATCGTAGATGAAGACGGCGTGCATGTAGGCCCAATCAATGGGAAGTTTTTGAAGCGCTACTATTCTTGAACCCCAACAAAAAAATACTCCTAAGCAAGAGCGTAAACTGCAATCCAGCTCCTAAGAAAGAATTTAAACTGCACCACCAAAAAAAAGAAAAAGAAAAAAAACCCTAAAAAAAAAACAACCTTACAAAAATAAAATAACAACCCTTCTATTTCTCATGAACTACGTCGGCTTGATCTTGTGAAGTAAATTTTGTGTTTTACAGGCACGTAGGCAGCTTGGCTCAACATGTAGCTCAAGTACAGCCACACCAGCAAACAAACATCAAAGCTTTCTCTTAACTACGTTGGGTTGATCTAGCAAGTTGTCACCCTTGGCACCTTTGCGAGTACGTAGGCAATTTGAGCAAACACCTTGTTCAAATGCAGCCACACCAAAAAAAAAAAACACAATAACAAAAAAAAACGCTCCTGGCCCGCAAGAGCTTAAACTGTGCACGGCTAGATAAACTTCAAATCAACCAAGTACTTAAAATCCATAGTCATGTCAATCAATGACGAACCTTTGTTAAGAAAAATGATGTTCTCCATCTTTTGATGTTCAACATACCTTGGTTTCTTCAAAAAATATGGACATAACCCTCTAGATGACAGTGATCCTTTAGTTGTCCATGACAGTGAACCTCCATCCAATGAGTATTATTCAAGCCCTCTATGCTTTTCTGAAGGTCGCACAATCTTACAGTCGGCGAGCTAGGTTCATCCATCGCATGGTAACTCCTAAGGGAGACCGAAATGACCCAGCTCGGAGCAGGTCGCCGTTTCTTGCAGTCGACGAGTTAGGTTCATTACGTGGTAACTCCAAAGAGAGACCGAAATGACCTAGCTCGGAGCAGGTTGCAGTATCTTGCAGTTGATGAGCTAGATTCATTGCGTGGTAACTCCAAAGAGAGACCGAAATGACCCAGCTCGGAGCATGACGCAGTATCTTGTAGTCGACGAGCTAGATTCATTGCGTGGTAACTCCATAGGGAAACCGAAATGACCTAGCTCGGAGTAGCTCGCAGTCTCTTTATGTCGACGAGCTAGCTAGGTTCATTGCATGGTAACTCCAAAGAGAAACTGAAATGACCTAGCTCGGAGTAGCTCGCAGTCTCTTTCCGTCGACCAGTCGGGTACATTGCATGACACCTCATAAGAGAATCGAAATGATCCACCTGGACTAGTTTGTAGTCTCTTTCTGTCGTCGGGTCGAATACATTGCATGACAACTCATAAGAGAGTCGAAATGATCCAACCCGGAGTATTTCGCAGTCTCTTTGTGTCGACGAGTCGGGTACATTGCATGATAACCCCAAAGGAGAATCGAAATGATCCAACCCGGAGTACCTCATAGTCTCTTATAGTCGACAGATTGGGTACATTGCATAACAACTCCGAAGAGAGTCGAAATGATCCAGCCCGGAGTAACCTCCAAATCCTCATGTGCTCGTTTACTAGACTACGTGACAATGGCCAGACTTTAAATACGTACCTGCAAATAATATTGCCAACAAAAAATGCAAGAAGAGGGATTAGACAAAATATACAAACGTGATACATAATGTTCTCTATGAATAATATGTATATTCTTTATTTAAAGAAAAAATAGGTAACTTTGCTGGTTTGTACATAAGCTAGTTAGCACTACTGGTTAGCTCTCAAACATACACACAAGCAAACCAAAAGGAGGCAAGAATATACAATACGAGCACAAAAGAAACTCACAATAAAAGAGTGTATATGGATTATTTTACTCATTAGTGCTCCCTTTGGCATCAAACTAACCACGTAGATCAATATAGGAGGAGACATAGTTCATTAAAGCTGCAAAACAAAAAAAAAAGATTATTTCTCTTCATCTTCAATGAACTAACAATGTCTGTCAGTCGTGATCTCCGCCACTGATGAGACCAGAGGATGAATCCCTCATTCAAGCATCAGTTTCTTTACCATGATGTTATCCAGCCTTCAAAACGAGTTTTAAGTGACAAACATCTTGCCGAATCGAAAGGTGAGAAGAACAAGATCGATATACCTCAGTAGCTTTTAGTTCGGATGGCCGCAAAATCCAAAAATCCAGAAGTTACCGTGTAAAGAAATTGGATGGAATAAAAGGTCGTGCATCCCCGCAACATCAAAGGCCCACTACTGCGGTTGAGTATTCATCAGTTAAGGGAACATGAAGGATACATGTCTTACGTCACCATGATTAATCTCAAATAAAAAAGCATGACATGGTAGTAGCTCTTCTTACGTTGAAGTAGTGTTGTTTGACGAGGTCCTTGGACAGAAAACCTTATATAGCTTTCGGGGGTTGTGTTTCAATCTCAAACCCTACGCAAGTTGAAGGAGTTTTAGGAAAACACTACTTTCCAAAACATCAGAGGCTATAGCTTTGGTATTACAAAATAAGCCAATAATTGCATTTGTACTCTAATTTGGAAAGCTAGATAATATGGTAGCTACATTAATTAAAAAAATATGGATACGTGTGGTCCGTCAAGTCAAATGCTAACGGGAGATTTTCAAAAGAGATGGGTCGTCCTTACGATAAGTTCGGATACCTTATAACTTTCAAGTTAAATCGAAAAAAAAAACCGTGTTATCCGCTAAGTCAAAAGAAAATGACAGAGTAACGTCAAAACTACAATACTACCTTTACAACGAGTTTGGGTACGTATAACTCCAAGTCAAAGGAAAAGTTGCTCGCCAAATCAAATAATGATTCAGTAACGTAAAATAAAATAAAATAAGAGCTACCTTTAAGACAGTGACGGTGCTCATCATTGACTTTCAAGTCAAGAAAAATGGAGCTACCGTTGTGACAAATTGGGATGCTCGTCAACTTTCAAATCAAACAAAAAATGTTATCCGCTAAGTCTAAAAATGACAGGGTGACAACAAAAATTTACAGAGGTACTTTTGTGACAAATGAGGGTCCTCATTAACTTCCAAGTCAAGCAAGCAAAAATGAATCGAGACCTCGCCACGTCAAGACACTCAAACAGTGCACGTGACAACGTCTCAATGGGGCAATTTGTAGGCACGGAAAATTTATTAATGTGCCGATTAATTAAAATAAATTAATTATTTTAAGTTAATACAAAATTTTAACTTAATTTAATTATTTTGTCCCGATAAAAGAAATATGGGTCGATTCGGATTGGAAAAGAAGCTATTCGGATGCCTAAACCCAGAAAAAAGCAAATTTGGGCCAAGTTTACAACTAAGCCCACAAATGGGCCTGTGACTACGAAAGTCCGTCAAGGAGAATTAAACCACTATAAATACAGTGATTGTCATTCATTTGAAGGTTAAAAATCATAACCAGATAAATTCTAGAGAGAGAAATTCTAGAGAGAAGAAAAGCTTTATAAATTCCCTCTACAAGACACCTCTGCAAGCAGTCAACAAGCACACCAAAACTGTGCCGCCTGCCCAAGACATTCAAGCTACAACATTCAAGAGAGAACAAGTCCATGTGACCCTCTCAAGAATACAAATTGACACTTCCTACAGAGTGCATACAACCTCTACAGATGTCATTCAAATACTACGTCACGCTTCTTTTACAGATAGCATATACGTACTCTTTACGGCATATCAGAATCAGAGGATACATTAGAGATTGTACACATAACTTTCTGATATTAATAAAAATTACTTTGTCTCTTATTTTGTGTTACATTTATTTTGCGATACAAAATTTCATGCTACACACTTTGTTTTGTCTTGGAGTGTAAAACAGAACGAGAGGGAATGCAGGGGAGAGACGGACAAAAAAAAGAAAGAAAAAAGGAGACACACTTTATATAATTAGGACCCATATTGTTAGACTAACACTATTATTAGATTACTATTAGACTAGAAATAAGACTTTCTGACTAGATTAGATTATCTTAGTTTAACTATTAATAGTTTATTTTTAACCGGATTTTGTATGAAGATTAAATCGAAAGATTGAGTTTTTATTCAAGTTCGTATCTTTTCTGTCTCATTTATAATAATCGGTAAACAACTCATCTTTCGTTCTTAATTTCCTTCTAATTTTATTTTCATTATATAGTAGATCTAGCAATTAGTAATGTTTAACATTATTGTTATTGTATTAATCTTCATGTTTGTCTTAATTATGTTTGAGTAGTTTATTGTTAGGGTCACGAGGATGCTTTTGTGATTAAATGTTGTTTGATTATGGTGTTGAGGCCATGAGATTAATATGGGTAGTTTGTGTCATTGTCATGCACATCACGTGTTTGTTGGAATGTCTATTGAATCTTTCACTTGATTGTGACTTGTCCTCATAGCGAAAGCTTGGATGAGTCGATTTTGAGTCTTGACTTTATGCGAATGCCCAAGCATGACTTGGGATTGCATGTGGATAGACCCCATCCTCTCTTTGAGTCGAGATCCGACTCATTCCTTTCACATTTGCGACCCTGAAACCTTGAATTTTCCTTTATTTGCATTAGTTGTAGTTTATTCATTTCATGGTTATTTCTTATTAATCTTGTTACATCAAAACCAACCTTTTTATTTGACTAAACTAGAATCAAACCTAGACTTATACCCATTCTAACCTCACCATTCTTGAGACCGACCTCGACTACCGCTATCGCATTAGTTGAGTCTTTTATAAATTGTTTTGCTTAAGTGGTGCGCGACAACCGCTCATCGACTACACGGCCTAGAAGGGAGAGTTGAGAGTCAAATGTATTGCTACGGGCTGAATACTGTGAAGATGAGGTTGTCAAGACCCTTAATGAGATGGACCCGCTAAAAGCCCCTGGTCCGGATGGGATGAATGGCTTGTTTTACCAGTTTTACTGGCATATTATTAGTCCGGACGTGGTAAGTACGTGTCGTGGAATTTTGCGTGGGAAGTGTCGTCAAAGGAGCTTAATAAGACTAATATTTTTTGGAGTAAGTGTCCATCCACAATAGTGGGTCTACTAATTAAAACTCATTAATGGAATATACCCGAGATATATATTTATATAATCGTTAGTTGATCAAGGTAAATTGATAACCACCGGTTGATAAGGGATTGACGTTATTGTCGTATAACGACGATGACCAGTAGATCCCTTTCGGTCACACCTATCGAAAGGAGCCCAATGGAAAAACTAATTATTTGTATATGATACAGTTTAATTAGTCCATTGAATTAATTGTGTAACAACCCGGATTTTTAAAACAAAAGAAATACCTTAATAATAATTAATCATCAGAGTATAAAGATGAACAAGGGTCAAGGTGGCGGAAACACCTGACCAATCCAGATCGATACTCAAATCCAAAACTAAACTATTACATTATTAATATTCCTTAAATTAATTAATTTTCTAAACAAATTATTCTTCTTGCCACAAGTCTCTCCATCCCAACATCCAGACAAGCAACAACTAATTTACCCTGAGAATGGGGGTCGACAATCAGTCGGGAGTAACTAGATGCTCTCCCAGTCATGTTTACAACAGGCTGAATTAATAATAATCTATAACAACAGACAATAATTATATATGACATGTGAAGCAATTCATACAATATGACGTGCAACCAAACTTACTATGACATCATCATTACCAAATGAATGCAACTAGACGAACCCCTAGACCATGAACACTAACTCGACCCAAAAATGACACATGATCCATAACAATAAAGTCACCAATTCAATCAACAAGGCATAGCGAATAGAATGAACGCTGTTAGAGCGATTAACGAACTGCCTCTAACCACTAGAGCGTGTAACGAATTGCCTCTAGCTAATGAAGTGTATAACGAACTGCCTCCATCGGTGTGGGCCGTATAACCACTGCCTATATATCTAAGACCTGGCCAGACCCTCGATACATTAATTGTACATCGAACGACACACGGGGAGCAAAGCGTATAGTGAACTGCCTCTGACCAATCCCGAACATAGACCAAAATAAACAAATCCCCAAAGCGTAGCGTTGGTTCATTCTGATAGTATATAATTGATACTATCGTCATCTATTCAACTAGCAAACAAACAAATGCACAGTATAACTAACTGTACTAACCAATGTGTGAACAACGTCACGTCTCAACATAGGAACAGTATAACTGACTGTCCAACAATGCGTGAACAACGTCACGACTCAACTCAAGAACAGTATAACCAACTGTCCAATAATATAGGAATAAGAATAACCAATACGATATGCAAACATAGCGTTATAGTCCAACTGACTATAACACTGCACATAAACAAGCACAGATGATTAAGGTTATAGTATCTTGACCTATAACATTACACCTCAAAGGTCATGTTATAGTTCGAGTTACCATAACACCAGACACAAAAGCATATAACATCCAATGTTATAATACCACCAATTATAACCTTCACTTAACCTTAGTGAAGTTATAATAACTTCAGCTATAACCTTCACTCAACTTTATTGAAGTTATAGTAACTTCAGCTATAACCTTCACTCAACTTTAGTGATGTTATAGCACTTCAATTGTAACCTTAGTTAAGCGTGCCAGGTTATAGTATCATCAACTATAACCTGCACTTAACTTCAGCAAAGTTATAGTACCTTCAGCTATAACCTTCACTCAACATTAGTGAAGTTATAGCACTTCAAGCTATAACAATATGCGTGCGATGTTATGGTATCATTAACTATAACTCTCTTCCATCACGGGTTAGTCCTCTATAACAAATTCACCGAGGGGTCGACTCCACGGTACAAACCGCCATGTCACCACATAGAGTCTTGTTATAGTACACCGCACCATAACGTCACTTTCAAAGTTATAGCTCAAATAGGTATAACTAGGGTAGCTTACATGCAAAGTTATAGTTAATATGCTATAACCTTAATGATATAAACCAAAACTCTAATTTCTCAACATAATCAAAACCCTAGCCTCTCACACAAGGAGGAGGCCGAAACCCTAGGCCATGGCAACCTCACGGCCGCGCCACCACCAACGATGCTAGGGTTCACGATTTGAACCCTAGTTCGCGCACCAAATAAAAAAATAAAAATAGAATAACAACATATATATTAAATGCAATTAAACATGTGAATCATAAGCATAAATAACCGCACAAAAAATTAATCATACAATCAATTATTATACCTTGTTAATAATTCACTTTCTATAAACACAATTAAAGGAAAACACCTAGTTATCTTTATTACGCAATAAAGACCACAAACTAATCTTCATCTTCATAAAACGCCATTAATATTGTGCTACATAAATTCTCCTCCAAAAACGCCCTAGAAGAAAGACATCTTCTTCTTAATCTTCTTATTTACAATCAAATATATAAACCCTAAAAGTAGGTCTAAACTCCATACAATCGAGTCCCTTAAAAATAATATGAATAGAATATATTGTAGAAGAAAGAGCAAGGATTGTAAATATATAATTTATATTTGATTTGGATGAAAAAAGTTGCATAACAATGGAGTTAAAGGGAGAAGAATGAAAAGAGAGGACAAGAGGCTGCGGCAAGAACGTACGCATGGAAGAAATAAATTGAGCAACCTACGTAGGTTAGATTTTCTATTTATACGAGAGTTTAAGTGGGCTTTTGATCTATTAGCTCACAAGATGAATAATCCAATTACAAATTGGATTTAGTATAATTAAAGCGCTCAAAGAGTTTATATAGGAGAAGCAGCTGTTAGATTTAAATAGTCAAATCGTGCGCGGACATTTTAACCCATCCAAATTAGGTAAAAACGGAAAATAACAAAATAGAGATCGCAAGCGTTAAATACGCATTAAATAATTAAACTCGCAAAATAATTATTTTAATAAATAAATTTCCGGATAAAATTTATTATAAAAACACGGGGTGTTACAAATTGACTAAAGGTTAGTCAAGTTAATTTTATTTGATAATGAATTTGGAATTCAAGCCAAATAAATTTATTATTTAATTATACGATAATTGACTAATAAATTCTACATCTTAATTTAATATTTTAAATAAGATGAAATTTAGTAATTAAATGTTGATTCACTAAATTTGTCCTAAATTAATAATATTTGATTATGATTATGAGTACGTGTAAGCATATATTTTGAGTTAGTGGTAATTAACTAATTAAACTTACAAGGATGTAAAAATAGCTAATTGGTATTATATGACCTATTATATATTGATCTATTGGTCAAATAATCACTTAAAAGTTAAGTGTATTTTATTTAGATATTTGAATCATTTAATTGATAAATGATCAAATTAACACTTAATAATAGAAGAGTATTATGGGTATTGTTATGAAATACTCCCTCCAATCCAATCCAGACTACCCACACCCTTTTGCACAATTTTAAGAAAATTGCTTTTGGTGAGGGTAGTATGGGAAAAAGGATGAGAGAGGTAGTACATAAATTAGGTGAGCTATGTTATAAGAATGACAATTTTTGTAAATATAGGTATGTTATAAGGATAGAGTTGTCCTAATTTTACTCATTTATGATAAGGGTAGTTTGGATTGGATTGTCCTAAAATGGAAAGTGGGTAGTTTGGATTGGAGTGGAGGGAGTATATTAATATGGATGTCCATAAGTCACACGTATTATGGATGTCCATAATGTAGGATTCTAGACTTGCCTCTTTACGTTTTAATTGCATAACTTCCATATGTATTCATGTATATTTATATATATACCCTTGTGTGCTAATGAGAATGATATACCTCTCTACCATCTCTTACTCTCCTCCTCTATATTTTTATAACACGTTGTCACCACGAATCTAACCAACTGAGTGGCTACTTCTCAACTCGATCTATCAATACTTCTAAGGCATCAGTCCCTCAACTGATTTCCTAGCATAATCAAAACTGAGGTATACATATACAATTTACTGAACTAATATAGGTATGTCTATAATAATATAATTCATTGTATATATTTTGGAGTTTATTACTATTCATGGATCTTGACTGATGGACACGTAGGGTTTGTTTGTTGTGTCTTATACTTATACTTATTTTTGTGTGTGTATATATATATATATATATAGAATTAGGATCCGGTGAGAACCACTAAGATAATGAGAACCGTGAGAAATCCGCCTTACGAAATTTATTTTTAAAAAATAAGGACATTTTTGGGTTGGGCGTAAAATTTTATGGCTAGGTAACATACATCTTGGTCGAAAAAATATAAGTTACTGACGGAAATTGAGGTGAAATACGATTTATTAATTTTCATGCACCTAGTAGTCAGTTTCACGCATCTAACAATTTTCATGCACATGATGCTCATTTTAATGCATCTAGATCGCGTTATTTTCATGCACCTAGTAACTGTTTTCATGCATGTAGCAATTTTCGTGCACCTAGTGCTCGTTTTCACGCATTTAGAGTAATTTTAGTGTACAAATTGAATTTATGTACATTAAGTACATATTTTTTAATATAATCTAAACTAATGGTAAATGATCCAACAAAACTTTCGAAACAAGATTTGGTGAAAATCTAGTGAGGGTTCTCACGGTTCTCATTATGTTAGTGGTTCTCACCGGATCCTGACCCTATATATATATATATATACAGAATCAGGCTCTTGTGCGAACTAAAAGTTCGGTGCGAACTTACGAACTCCTTATCACTCCTTATCCCCCAATACTCCTGCTCTCACTGCATACCCAATTCTCAATCACTCCCCTCCTTCCTCATCAACCTGACCACCATCACCGGAGCTTCAACATCATACTCGCCGGCACACCTACTTCTCTCCTCCATCACCAGCGTTTTAAGAACTCCCCCACCGTCCCATTCTTTCTCCTCGTCGCCAAAGTAGGTCGCACCACCTCTACAGCTCGAGTAGTTCCCGACCACAATCGATTTAGTTTCACTCGAAATATTCCATTTGAAGGATTCTACGCTCAATTCATGTAATTATTCTAACTTAAATCGTCATTTTCATAGTTTTCTCTAATTGTTTTATCATTTATTTGATTTTCCCCAAAATTAACCCTATTTTGATAAATTTAACCCTAAACTCACAATTTATAGCGTCATCTACTTTTTCTGAACATTTTTTATTGCTAGATGTGTTGTTAATTGTCTCGCAAATTCACGATTAATTGCTCACACTTTCATTCCATCTTTTGCAGCTTAGCTCTTGTTCAAGTTTTATACTTTTCTTATTCATGTTAATGTATTTTTGGTTACTATTGTGCTCTATTATGCTCGACTTTGAAATTTTGTGGAGGGTTTTAGTTGGATAAAAGTAATGCGATTATCGTTGTATGTAATCTTATCTGCCGTTACTAAAATGTGTAGAAAATATTTTGTCTTGGGTTAATCTGCGACTTGTGAGTAATGTTTGAAGGTTGCTTTAGGAATTACATACATTGCATTTGTGCTTATTTTTTAGCAGCGAGGCCTTCATTATTGAGTCGACATAGGGCCAGTGGAACAAGACTTGATGTTCCTTCCCTGTATTTGCCTCTTTAATTCCATCCGCCTACATTATAGTGTATACTTTATTTGCTAATCTAATGATCATCTCCATCCATGCTAGTGATTACGGTGTAATGAATACGTGGTATTCCCCAAGTTAGTTGATACTGCCATTTCTTGTCTCCCAACAATGATGCTGACATTCTATTCACTTATTTGCACTAAAACCGTTAAATCAAAAAACATGCATTTCAGTATGTGGTCTATATAGTAGTATCTCCAATCATTCAGGTTCACTACATTTCATTCTTTTTTTTATTCAGACTCAAAACTCTGCTCTGCTGTCCACGCACTTGTTTCTTATTATTTTTGGTATCTAGATACATACATTTGGGTGTGTAAATACGTATCTTTAGTTTAGCAAATACACATATGTACTTGAATAATTAAATGTGTAAAATTCACAATTCTACGTGTAGATCCGTATAGCGAGCCTCCTAGTCCAACCTTAAACCCTTTCTCGTTCTACTTTAGGAATTGATGACCGACGACTCCATTGTTGCGTCATCTAATCCAAACAAGCAAACTTGATAACTTGATAGCCTTGTTTTTCTCTCCTTTTCTTTTGCAGGTACGTGGATTGTTCCTGCCATGAAAGTTGCTATCCCACAGCAGTCAAGGATGCCTTCTTTGACATAAAGAGTGCCGTTACTTAGTTCTTTGGAATATTGATGATGCTAGGATCGACGCCTCCCTTTGGCCATCAGCACGCAAGACGAGATTTTTTCCGGCCTGACCCCACAAGAGTCATCTCTGTCATTGCCATTGACTCTATTTTAAGCTTGAACATGAAGCCTTTATTTTATGCTCTCTATCTGTCCTTAGGTTAATTAAGTAGCCACCATGCTTTGCGGAATCCGTCGTACTGAGCCAGCGTCATTAATTCTCTCTGACCAGAACAGAAGACATCGGGTTAAGGTTGCAAGCAGTCAAAGAAAGGAACCGAAGCCATCGTGCGTGAAGCAAAGTTCTGAGCCACTGCTCACAGTGTTTTTTTCTGATTTGTGCAGGTCAATCAAATGGGGTGCATGCCGTCATTTACTTTTTGTAAGAATTAGGGGATGTGTACTCAAGTCATTTAAAACTAATTGGAGTTCTTTGCACGGGTTAGTTTTATAAGGTCTTTTTGATATAGGCTTAAGAGTAGACCTGAAGCTTGCTAGATACACCGCTGGAAGTTGCTAGATACATACCTCTAGCCTAGTAGATACACTCTTTTATGTTGCTAGATGCATACTTGTAGCTTCCTATATACATTGCTCTATATTCAAAAGTTGCGAGGTTACTACTTTGATTACTTGATGGGATCTTCCAAACAATATACTTTGTGTTTGTTTGAGTTAGTAACCAACCTTTGCTTCTGCCAAAGTCTAACCTACTGCACCTCTCGTTTCTGTTTCTGCCTCCTACCTCAAACTTATTGCATTACTCTTGTTGTTCAATGTGTTATAGAGTGTAGTAATTACATTTGTGTAAGTTTGTCATTTTCATGCATTAGTTAAGGCTCAAGCCAACAAAGTTAAAGAATTTAACTTTTTAGACATATAAGTCTATATTAGTCCTTTTTATCCTTTGCCATGAACAACATTTCGCATTATTTACCTATTTTGGCCTGAGAATGTGTTTTTGGTTTCTTCTTGACTATAATGTCTTGAGCTTGCTAGATCTGTAGATACATTTATAGTAGATTCTGCCATAAGATGCTTGTTTACACTAACTCAGTCTTCTGTTTCTGCTTCTCCTACCTCAAACTTATTGCATTACTCTTGTTGTTCAATGTGTTATAGAGTGTAGTAATTACATTTGTGTAAGTTTGTCATTTTCATGCATTAGTTAAGGCTCAAGCCAACAAAGTTAAAGAATTTAACTTTTTAGACATATAAGTCTATATTAGTCCTTTTTATCCTTTGCCATGAACAACATTTCGCATTATTTACCTATTTTGGCCTGAGAATGTGTTTTTGGTTTCTTCTTGACTATAATGTCTGATATTGCTCTGGTTTATGTGAAAAAAATAGGATGCTTGTTTCACTAACTAATGTTAGTAAAGCCCCATTTCTCTTGTTTACATTTTTGTGCAGTAACATTTATGTATCAACATTCATGGAATTGGTGATGGTGGTAGGGTGACTCGTCTAGTGCTAGCAGACAGTGGTGGCGCATGGTGCGTGGTGTGTGGTGGCGAGCGTGGTGTTAGTGAAGGGGTGTGGGTGATAGTTTGTATTTTTGTGGATCCATGTGGACCATGTGTATTTTGATCGTGTGTTAGTTTGTTCATATTACTTTTTTTTTTTTTTTGTCTAGATACGTTCTTTAAGCCGTGTAGATACATATCTTTAGTAGGGTAAATACATATATCTAGTTGACTATGTAAATGTGTAGCATTCATAATTTTTGGCTTTTGTATACACTTTTGTGTCTAGGTTTGTAGATACAGGCTTAGTTGCATGTGTTGCAGAATCACGATATATTAAAACTTTATTGATACACATCTCCACCTTGTTAGATACACGTGCTACCTTGCATTCATTTGTCGCTTTTAAGCTGTTATACCTAGGGCTGTTCACCGGTCCAAAACCGACACGGACCGGACCGAACCGAGTTGGACCGGAGACCGGACAATGTTTTATATGAGACCCGAAGACCGACCCGGCCGGAGGAGGACCGGACCTGGACCGACCCGGTTTATCCGGTCCAGAACCGGACCCGGACCTGTAGACCCGATCTATCTTTTGCAACTTATAACTTATACAGTACAGTGTTAAATTGATTTGAATAATTATAACAAGATCTTCATACTCCGTAGAAGTGACATTGTATATCGATATCTGTAGTAGAAATAAACAAGAAATACAAATTAAAGTACAATTACAAACAAAATAAATCAAAAATATGTGACTGAACAATACAGAATGATTTAAAATAAAAAAGAAAATATAGAAAAGAAAAGATTTCCTTTAATATAGAAGAAAGAAAATAAAATATCTTAAAACCAAATCCGTGTATTAAAATTTAAAATGAATCAAAATATAGAAAGTAATACCTATTGTTATGCAGTGAAGATCGCATGCCTTTTCAATTTCTGTCTAATGCATTAATTTAGGAAGGACTGAAATACGGTGTATATGATGGAGAATAATACGGTGTAAAAGGAGGAACAAGAATATTTATTTATATTTTATAGAAAAGGAAAGGTGTAACCGTGTAAATGATGGTTTTTGAACTTCCACCCATTTAAATATCTAATGCATTAATGGGCAACTGGCAAGCATGCGTCATTCACTAACTTGCAGACTTTTCACACTTTTTAGTGTGGGTCAGTCCCAAAATCAACGGCCTAGTTAAGCTACAGCCGGTCTCCGGTCTTATTCCGGGTTTCTCCGGTTTCAGACCGGCTTGAACCGGAGACCGGAATTACCTATTTTGAAGAACCGAGGACCGACCCGGAAGTGATTCGGTCCGGTCCGGTCTAGACCGGCCGGTCTGGTCCGGTCCGGTTTACAGGGTCGGGTCACATTTTGAACAGCCCTAGTTATACCACATGATTTACGAAAAGTGATGATGGAAGTCACCAATGTCCCGGATATTATGTGCATTCAACCAACAATTGGTGAAGAGATTGATATTCCTTTAGGTTATAGAAGCATTAATCAAAGGGCTAGGATACTATTAGCGGGCTTATAACAGAAAAAAACTTACCATCTTGGACAATGTTTGGAGTAAAGTATATTTAAAAGAAATTGGTATTTCATCAACCAACTAGCTCTTATTAAAAGCAATGTGTGTCGAGATATGGGTAATATTAAAGTTGTTAACATGTTGGACATGTGGTGGTTAAATGCATTGATTAGTCGGTCTATTAGATACAAATACCTTAACTTGTCAGATACACTTCTTTAACTTGTTAGATACACTCTTTTAAATTACTAGATACATATATTTAGCTTGCTAGATACACTCTCCTATTTTGTTAGATACATATCTTTAGTTGATTAGATATACTCCTTTAAGTTACTATATACATACATTTAGTTTGCTAGATACACTATTTTAAGTTGCTAGATACATATCTTTAGTTGGCTATCTACACTTCTTTAAGTTACTAGATAAATATCTTTAGTTTTCTAGATACACTCGTTAAGTTACTAGATACATGTCTTTCGTTGGCTAGATACACTTCTTTAAGTTGCTGGATACATCCCTTTAGCTTGCTAGATACACTTCTTTAAGTTGCTAGATACATACCTACCTTTAGTTGGCTAGATACACGTCTTTAAGTTGCTGGATACATCTCTTTAGTTTGTTGGATACAGTTCTTTAAGTTACTATATACATACTTTAGTTTGCTAGATACACTATTTTAAGTTGCTAGATACATATCTTTAGTTGGCTATCTACACTTCTTTAAGTTACTAGATACATATCTTTAGTTTTCTAGATACACTCGTTAAGTTAATAGATACATGTCTTTCGTAGGCTAGATACACTTCTTTAAGTTGCTGGATACATCCCTTTAGTTTGCTAGATACACTTCTTTAAGTTGCTAGATACATACCTCTTTAGTTTGTTAGATACACTTCTTTAAGTTGCTGGATACATCTCTTTAGTTTGTTAGATACACTTCTTTAAGTTGCTGGATACATCTCTTTAGTTTGTTAGATACACTTCTTTAAGTTGCGAGATACATACCTTTAATTAGATAGATACACTAGAGACATACCTTTAGTTTGCTAGAAAAAATCTTCTATAAATTAATAGATACAACCATTTAGTTTGCTAAATACAATACTTTTTTTTATATTAGTTGGTTTAGTAAAGCGTCTGGATCCGCTTAATTAGATAGATACACTAAATTTTTGTGTGATAAAGTAAAGAAGTAACTAAAGCTGTTAACTTATGTTAACAATTCATCACAATTTGTGTCCGATTATAAAGTACACTTTTCCAACCAAAGCTATTATTGTCTTTATTTGAAATGATCATCCAAGTAGTAGCACTATGCTTTAGCTCATTTTCCTCATCATCGGTTGCATCAGTCCTCCCTTAAACCTATTAATCAACCCATATCATTTATATTATTACCGGTATTAATCAACCCAGGTTACCCGACAACCACTACCACAAACCCAATTCAGTCCCACACTCTGGCGTCGACAAATTCGACCTGTTCTCTTTGACAACCATCGACCCGACTCCGCACACACCAACAATTGCCTCGACCTGCCATTATAAATCACAAATTTGTTCACCAGTCAGCCAACAATTTTCAGAAGTTTGGGACCCCAAGTTCATCGACACCGACACCATCACCTGAGCACCATCCCTGCGTCGTCTCGAAATTGAATCCCCATCACCGTCAAGCTTCGTGCACCACCACACTGACTCGCCTCTCATCTCCGACTCCATTAATCACTCCTCCATCGTTCCCTCAATCAATCGACCGATGTATCATGGCCACTGCTCTTTTCCGTTGAATCTGTTAGCGATAATTTATGGAATAAAATGGTGGTGGAAAAGCATGGAAAAAAGAAGGTCGTGGTGACCGAAGAAACGCACCAAAGTTGATGCGCCGACACTAGTCGCCGGTGGTGCGCCGATGTAGTTTGATTTCTCCGACGGCGGCGACGATGGCAGGTGAATATGGGTAATGATAGAGGAGAGTGGAAGGTGGTCTGGTGTGGGGGGTACATAATAAAGAGGGGTTAAGTTTGTGGCCTTTGTAGTTGTTAAGTTGTGCGTGAGATTAAGGGTTAGGATTTAGTTCGTACAGTTCGCACCGAAGGCTAGTTCGCACGGGATCCCGCCCCTATATATATATATATATACATATATATATATATATATATATATAGAATTAGGATCCGGTGAGAACCACTAAGATAATGAGAACCGTGAGAACTCCGCCTTACGAAATTAATTTTTAAAAAATTAGGACATTTTTGGGTTCGGCGTAGGATTTTATGGCTACATAACATACATCTTGGTCAAAAAAATGTAATTTACCGACGGAAATTGAGGTGAAATACGATTTATTAATTTTCATGCACCTAGTAGTCAGTTTCATGCATCTAACAATTTTCATGCACCTGGTGCTAATTTTAATGCATCTAGAGCCCGTATTTTCATGCACCTAGTAATTGTTTTCATGCATGTAGAAATTTTCGTGCACCTAGTTCTCGTTTTCACTCATTTAGAGTAATTTTTGTGTACAAATTGAATTTATGTACATTAAGTACATATTTTTTTATATAATCAATAAATTTTGTTTAGTTACTGCAAGTATTTTGCTTGAATAAACTAAACTAATGGTAAATGATCCAACAAAACTTTCGAAACAAGATTTGGTGGAGATTTAGTGAGGGTTCTCACGGTTCTCATTATGTTAGTGGTTCTCACCGGATCCTGACCATATATATATATATATATATATATATATATATATATATATATATATATATATATATATATATATATATATATATATATATATATAGGGTCAGGATCCGGTGAGAACCACTAACATAATGAGAACCGTGAGACCCCTCACTAAATCTCCACCAAATCTTGTTTCGAAAGTTTTGTTGGATCATTTACCATTATGTTAACAATTCATCACAAATTTATTGATTATTATGTTAAGTACAATTCAATTTGTCACAAATTACTCTTAGTAACTAGTATTTCTACATTGAAAACATTCTAGTGCATATGCTTAGATCATTAAAATTAGCACCAGGTGCATGAAAATTGTTAGATACATCTTTAAGTTGCGAGATACATACCTTTAGTTAGATATCGTATTTCACCTCAATTTCCGTCGGTAAATTACATTTTTTTGACCAAGATGTATGTTATGTAGCCATAAAATCCTACGCCGAACCCAAAAATGTCCTAATTTGTTCACCAGTTTCAGCCAACATCAGAAGTTTGGGACCCCAAGTTCATCGACACCGACACCATCACCTGAGCACCATCCCTGCCGTCTCAAAATTGAATCCCCATCACCGGCGACACCGTCAAGCTTTCGTGCACCACCATTTTATTCCACAATTAATCGCTAACAGATTCAACGGAAAAGAGCAGTGGCCATGATACATCGGTCGATTGATTGAGGGAACGATGGAGGAGTGATTAATGGAGTCGGAGATGAGAGGCGAGTCAGTGTGGTGGTGCACGAAGCTTGACGGTGATGGGGATTCAATTTCGAGACGACGCAGGGATGGTGCTCAGGTGATGGTGTCGGTGTCGATGAACTTGGGGTCCCAAACTTCTGAAAATTGTGGCTGACACAAAACAAATTTGGATTATAAACCTTTCGAGGCAATTGACAAAACCCCGGACACTTTACGATGGTTGTCAAAGATAACACAGCAGTTGTCACAAAGTAACTTCATGACTCACCATGGTTTTGTCCAAGATAATCACTTTATAAAACAAATTGAATTGTTAACATACAACAGCTTTAGCGTATCTATCAGGACCTTTACACAAAATAAATTGGCAAACTACTTTCACAAAGTCATGTATTCTTATGTTCACAGCAGTTTCACAAACTAAAGGATTATCCACAACAAAGAGTGATTAACAAACTAAAAAGTATTAAAGAACTTAAAGAAGTGAATCTAGCAAACTAAAGGGATGTATCCAGCAACTTAAAGAAGTGTATCTAGCCTACGAAAGACATGTATCTATTAACTTAACGAGTGTATCTAGAAAACTAAAGATATGTATCTAGTAACTTAAAGGAGTGTAGATAGCAAACTAAAGATATGCATCTAGCAACTTACAGAAGTGTATCTAACAAACTAAAGAGATGTATCCAGCAACTTAAAGAACTGTATCCAACAAACTAATCCAGCACTTAAAAGACGGTACTAGCCAACTGTGGATGTACTACAATTAAGAATTTACAAGTAAAGGGATTATCCAGCAACTTAAAGAAGTGGATCTTAGCCAACAAAGACATGTATCTATAACTTAAATGTATCTAGAAACTAAAGAATTTATCTGTAACAAAAGAAGTGTGATAGCCAACTAAAGATATGTATCTAGCAACTTAAAATAGTGTATCTAGCAAACTAAATGTATGTATATAGTAACTTAAAGGAGTATATCTAATCAACTAAAGATATGTATCTAACAAAATAGGAGAGTGTATCTAGCAAGCTAAATATATGTATCTAGTAATTTAAAAGAGTGTATCTAACAAGTTAAAGAAGTGTATCTGACAAGTTAAGGTATTTGTATCTAATAGACCGACTAATCAATGCATTTAACCACCACATGTCCAACATGAGACACACATTGCTTTTAATAAGAGCTAGTTGGTTGATGAAATACCAATTTCTTTTAAATATACTTTACTCCAAATACGAGTAAGTTTTTTTCTGTTATAAGCCCGCTAATAGTATCCTAGCCCTTTGATTAATGCTTCTATAACCTAAAGGAAGATCAATCTCTTCACCAATTGTTGGTTGAATGCACATAATATCCGGGACATTGGTGACTTCCACCATCACTTTTCGTAAATCATGTGGTATAACAGCTTAAAAGCGACAAATGAATGCAAGGTAGCACGTGTATCTAACAATGGAGATGTGTTCAATACAGTTTTAATATATGGATTCTGCAACACATGCAACAAATGGAAATCTACAAACCTAGACACAAAAGTGTATACAAAAGCCAAAAATTATGAATGCTACACATTTACATAGTCAACTAGATATATGTATTTACCCTACTAAAGATATGTATCTACACGGCTTAAAGAACGTATCTAGAAACAAAAAAAAAAAAAAAGTAATATGAACAAACTAACACACGATCAAAATACACATGGTCCACATGGATCCACAAAAATTTGAGGAAATCAAATAAATTAGAAGATTGATCTAGCACGAAAGACTCAATTAGCGACGAAAATTGAACCAACTAAATGCTAGCTGCAGACGAGTCTTTATAGACCATCATAAAATCACCGATACATAAAATGCACAAAAATGTAAACAAAGAAATCACTAAATTATATGAAACAAGCATCCTATTTTTTTCACATAAACCAGAGCAATATCAGACATTATAGTCAAGAAGAAACCAAAAACACATTCTCAGGCCAAAATAGGTAAATAATGCGAAATGTTGTTCATGGCAAAGGATAAAAAGGACTAATATAGACTTATATGTCTAAAAAGTTAAATTCTTTAACTTTGTTGGCTTGAGCCTTAACTAATGCATGAAAATGACAAACTTACACAAATCAAAATACTATATGACCTACACTCTAAAGGAATTGAACAACAAAGTAATGGAAAAGATGAGGTGGTGCAGAAAAGAAAGAAGTAGTATAGAGTTAGGAAGGGGAAAGTTAATCAAAGTAGTAGTCAATGTATATTAGTATTGTGGGTGGGGGGGTACGTGGCACAATCGAAAGCGTCCATTAGTTTTAGATATGACGGTTAGGATGGGTAAGAATATGTATTCCTATATATATGGCTTCGGTTCCTTTCTTTACTCTTAATAACCCGATCAGAGAGAATTAATAACGCTGGCTCAGTACGACGGATTCCGCAAAGCATGGTGGCTACTTAATTAACCTAAGGACACATAGAGAGCAGAGAGAGGATTCATGTTCAAGCTTAAAACAGAGTCAATGGCAATGACAGAGATGACTCTTGTGGGGTCAGGCCGGAAAAAATCTCGTCTTGCGTGCTGATGGCCAAAGGGAGGCGTCGATCCTAGCATCATCAATATTCCAAAGAACTAAGTAACGGCACTCTTTATGTCAAAGAAGGCATCCTTGACTGCTGTGGGATAGCAACTTTCATGGCAGGAACAATCCACGTACCTGCAAAAGAAAAGGAGAGAAAAACAAGGCTATCAAGTTATCAAGTTTGCTTGTTTGGATTAGATGACGCAACAATGGAGTCGTCGGTCATCAATTCCTAAAGTAGAACGAGAAAGGGTTTAAGGTTGGACTAGGAGGCTCGCTATACGGATCTACACGTAGAATTGTGAATTTTACACATTTAATTATTCAAGTACATATGTGTATTTGCTAAACTAAAGATACGTATTTACACACCCAAATGTATGTATCTAGATACCAAAAATAATAAGAAACAAGTGCGTGGACAGCAGAGCAGAGTTTTGAGTCTGAATAAAAAAAAGAATGAAATGTAGTGAACCTGAATGATTGGAGATACTACTATATAGACCACATACTGAAATGCATGTTTTTTGATTTAACGGTTTTAGTGCAAATAAGTGAATAGAATGTCAGCATCATTGTTGGGAGACAAGAAATGGCAGTATCAACTAACTTGGGGAATACCACGTATTCATTACACCGTAATCACTAGCATGGATGGAGATGATCATTAGATTAGCAAATAAAGTATACACTATAATGTAGGCGGATGGAATTAAAGAGGCAAATACAGGGAAGGAACATCAAGTCTTGTTCCACTGGCCCTATGTCGACTCAATAATGAAGGCCTCGCTGCTAAAAAATAAGCACAAATGCAATGTATGTAATTCCTAAAGCAACCTTCAAACATTACTCACAAGTCGCAGATTAACCCAAGACAAAATATTTTCTACACATTTTAGTAACGGCAGATAAGATTACATACAACGATAATCGCATTACTTTTATCCAACTAAAACCCTCCACAAAATTTCAAAGTCGAGCATAATAGAGCACAATAGTAACCAAAAATACATTAACATGAATAAGAAAAGTATAAAACTTGAACAAGAGCTAAGCTGCAAAAGATGGAATGAAAGTGTGAGCAATTAATCGTGAATTTGCGAGACAATTAACAACACATCCTAGCAATAAAAAATGTTCAGAAAAAGTAGATGACGCTATAAATTGTGAGTTTAGGGTTAAATTTATCAAAATAGGGTTAATTTTGGGGAAAATCAAATAAATGATAAAACATTAGAGAAAACTATGAAAATGACGATTTAAGTTAGAATAATTACATGAATTGAGCGTAGAATCCTTCAAATGGAATATTTCGAGTGAAACTAAATCGATTGTGGTCGGGAACTACTCGAGCTGTAGAGGTGGTGCGACCTACTTTGGCGACGAGGAGAAAGAATGGGACGGTGGGGGAGTTCTTAAAACGCTGGTGATGGAGGAGAGAAGTAGGTGTGCCGGCGAGTATGATGTTGAAGCTCCGGTGATGGTGGTCAGGTTGATGAGGAAGGAGGGGAGTGATTGAGAATTGGGTTGCAGTGAGAGCAGGAGTATTGGGGGATAAGGAGTGATAAGGAGTTCAAAGTCAACCGAACTTTTAATCGCACAAGAGCCTGATTCTGGGATATATATATTATAGGGTCAGGATCCGGTGAGAACCCTTTAGGGACTTAATGTTTCCCTATGTAATGTACATAATTCAATTGTACACTAAAATTACTTTTACACTTTATTATATTCATGTTTGATACTTCTCGTGGTTAATGCATTATGTTTATGTATGTTTAACATTTGAGATAAGCAAAATTGGTTGATTATAGATACAAATTGTTGAGAGAGAGTAAAAATAAAAAGATCCCGATTTAATTTCCGGTGATAGTTTGTTGAGATACAATGATATACCAAGTTATTAGTGTATGATTTTAGTAAATGTTAGTTACAAAAAGCTGAGCTTAATTTATGAACCATACTTGCAATTTTCTTAAAATTGTAAAAGACTTCTAACAATACTAATACTTCCATTTATCTCAAAACTTACACTTCTATAATCACTAATCAATATATACATCAGTATGATTTTAGGTCTGGATTGCTCAAAAACGATTTTTAGTGTTTTTATTACATTTTATGAGAAATTATTTATTAAAATGTTATTTTAGTTTAAATTTACACCATTTGCTTGCAATTCTATTTTGTTATTTACCGTTTTTATAATTTTTTAAAATTGATTTGACTTATGATATAAATGATTTTTTGAATTTGGATAAAATACTTAAATGGAAAATAAATGAAGCAATAACAGGTTGAATTACTGTACAAAAATTGAGTGATGACTAGATCCCATCATTTGGGATAATTAACTTGGTTATTTACTTAAATATTGCATTTTATATATGTTGTATGCTTTTTATTTGGTGATTTTAAGAAGTTAAATCGTGAACCCTAGCATCGTTGGTGGTGGCGCGGCCGTGAGGTTGCCATGGCCTAGGGTTTCGGCCTCCTCCTTGTGTGAGAGGCTAGGGTTTTGATTATGTTGAGAAATTAGAGTTTTGGTTTATATCATTAAGGTTATAGCATATTAACTATAACTTTGCATGTAAGCTACCCTAGTTATACCTATTTGAGCTATAACTTTGAAAGTGACGTTATGGTGCGGTGTACTATAACAAGACTCTATGTGGTGACATGGCGGTTTGTACCGTGGAGTCGACCCCTCGGTGAATTTGTTATAGAGGACTAACCCGTGATGGAAGAGAGTTATAGTTAATGATACCATAACATGCAGCATATTGTTATAGCGAATTATATTAATAATGGATGAAGGTTTAGTTGAAGGTACTATAATGGAAATATAGTTGATGTGAATCGCTTACCGCTAAGTTAATCCATCACAAGGTTAATGAAGTTATATTGGTGGTATTATAACATTGGATGTTATATGCTTTTGTGTCTGGTGTTATGGTAACTCGAACTATAACATGACCTTTGAGGTGTAATGTTATAGGTCAAGATACTATAACCTTAATCATCTGTGCTTGTTTATGTGCAGTGTTATAGTCAGTTGGACTATAACGCTATGTTTGCATATCGTATTGGTTATTCTTATTCCTATATTATTGGACAGTTGGTTATACTGTTCTTGAGTTGAGTCGTGACGTTGTTCACGCATTGTTGGACAGTCAGTTATACTGTTCCTATGTTGAGACGTGACGTTGTTCACACATTGGTTAGTACAGTTAGTTATACTGTGCATTTGTTTGTTTGCTAGTTGAATAGATGACGATAGTATCAATTATATACTATCAGAATGAACCAACGCTACGCTTTGGGGATTTGTTTATTTTGGTCTATGTTCGGGATTGGTCAGAGGCAGTTCACTATACGCTTTGCTCCCCGTGTGTCGTTCGATGTACAATTAATGTATCGAGGGTCTGGCCAGGTCTTAGATATATAGGCAGTGGTTATACGGCCCACACCGATGGAGGCAGTTCGTTATACACTTCATTAGCTAGAGGCAATTCGTTACACGCTCTAGTGGTTAGAGGCAGTTCGTTAATCGCTCTAACAGCGTTCATTCTATTCGCTATGCCTTGTTGATTGAATTGGTGACTTTATTGTTATGGATCATGTGTCATTTTTGGGTCGAGTTAGTGTTCATGGTCTAGGGGTTCGTCTAGTTGCATTCATTTGGTAATGATGATGTCATAGTAAGTTTGGTTGCACGTCATATTGTATGAATTGAGATCTATGCCAAGCTTGTGACCATGTCTTCATAATTATTGTCTGTTGTTATAGATTATTATTAATTCAGCCTGTTGTAAACATGACTGGGAGAGCATCTAGTTACTCCCGACTGATTGTCGACCCCCATTCTCAGGGTAAATTAGTTGTTGCTTGTGCTGGATGTTGGGATGGAGAGACTTGTGGCAAGAAGAATAATTTGTTTAGAAAATTAATTAATTTAAGGAATATTAATAATGTAATAGTTTAGTTTTGGATTTGAGTATCGATCTGGATTGGTCAGGTGTTTCCGCCACCTTGACCCTTGTTCATCTTTATACTCTGATGATTAATTATTATTAAGGTATTTCTTTTGTTTTAAAAATCCGGGTTGTTGTAATTGAATATTTAGTGACTTGGTTTTCAACCCAAGTCACTCGGTTTGTGGAAACTTTTATTGTTCAAAAAACTTGTCATTATACATCACTTGCGACACTTCCCACGCAAAATTCCACGACACGTACTTACCACGTCCGGACTAATAATATGCCAGTAAAACTGGTAAAACAAGCCATTCATCCCATCCGGACCAGGGGCTTTTAGCGGGTCCATCTCATTAAGGGTCTTGACAACCTCATCTTCACAGTATTCAGCCCGTAGCAATACATTTGACTCTCAACTCTCCCTTCTAGGCCGTGTAGTCGATGAGCGGTTGTCGCGCACCACTTAAGCAAAACAATTTATAAAAGACTCAACTAATGCGATAGCGGTAGTCGAGGTCGGTCTCAAGAATGGTGAGGTTAGAATGGGTATAAGTCTAGGTTTGATTCTAGTTTAGTCAAATAAAAAGGTTGGTTTTGATGTAACAAGATTGTAAATGACATGAATAAACTACAACTAATGCAAATAAAGGAAAATTCAAGGTTTCAGGGTCGCAAATGTGAAAGGAATGAGTCGGATCTCGACTCAAAGAGAGGATGGGGTCTATCCACATGCAATCCCAAGTCATGCTTGGGCATTCGCATAAAGTCAAGACTCAAAATCGACTCATCCAAGCTTTCGCTATGAGGACAAGTCACAATCAAGTGAAAGATTCAATAGACATTCCAACAAACACGTGATGTGCATGACAATGACACAAACTACCCATATTAATCTCATGGCCTCAACACCACTTAGATTAGTGACGAGACCAAAAGAAAATGTTCTTGAAATAATAAGATTATGATCTATGAAGTGGAAGTACCTAGAAATTTTAAAATTCGATTTTCTCACATAAGAGACTTATGAAACTAAATGGAATCTATGCAAAGGAATGATGTATTTAGAGTTGTCCAATTATAAAATCATTCTATAGCCATGAAGATCTTTTATTTGGAGGTGTCCAATTATAGTTCCATGGATAGACATGAAAATGTCTGCAAAAGCTAAGTTAATGCGTAACTATGCTTAGATCCATATCATCAGGAAAATACCTCATAGTAGGTGTGTACAAGATATACAACAAAACCACATGTCCAAATAGGGATTTGGAATAGGATGTGTACATGACATAAGCCTAAGGTATCTACCTAGAGGTTATGATGATCTTTTCTATTATGAGATATAAGAAGAGTTTCACTCGAATTGTCGAAAAGTCATGTATAGACATGAAGTTCAGTGGGAGTTAAAGTCATGTAAAGACATGAAGTTCGAAGGGAGTTAAATTCATGAAGTTCAGTGGGAGAAATTGTTTTCCACATGAATGAGGTATCACTCATTGTGAGTGACGTATTCATATTAACTTTTTGGAAGGAGTGGTTGGATTTTAATGCTGGATGAAAGAGGGCAACATGTATACTAAAATCAAAATCTATTGTGGAATAGAAGATTTTAGCTTGGCATTTAGAAAAGTGTCTTATATCGATAAGATCCTTTATCTATTTCAACAAGTTAAATAGGTATTTATGTTGATAAAAGTGGGATCACAATGAAAGGGTCATAGTCATCCACTGAACCTAAGAGTTGTTGATCACATGAGACCAATCATGTATGCCATTACATGCACATACCTAAATGATTTGTATGCTTGGAGCATGACAAGCCTATAACAAATCAATACACATGAGTGTCATTGGATAGCCTACAAGAACATCCATATGGTTCTCAAGGAGAACTAGGGATTCATTCTTGTGTTTGGTAGAGAAAATTTGGATATGTGGTAAAGGTTATACCAACCAAATTTTCCAAACTTATAAGGATTTATCCGAATCCTAGGCGTACATTTGTTATACAAGAAGCGAATAACTAAAAGGACGATTGAAGAGTCAATCATTATAAATTATACAAATAGAGACCTAGTACATTATGATGAGGATAAAGTGGTTTAAAAGGAACTAATGGTAGATCCTTTCACCTAAATACCTATCAATTATCATGATAACAAGTGGGAGCATCTTTCAAGTTAAAGAGGCCAACACTAGATAGAGATCTAGACATGTACATAGATGAATTCAGGTTATTAGGAATAACGTTAGATGGAAGAAAAAAAGCAATTCACAAGGTTGGAATAAATGAATACATGGTATATTCACAACCCTAGCCTTTATTGCATTTAAAAGATCGTCATGAATTGCCATGGACGAAATGAACTTTAGATTTTATGATATGAAGCAATAATATTGTGTTGATTGTTCATATATGATAATTACATTTATCGTTTGAGTTTCTAAAACTCGTTTTTGTGCTTTGTTATATCCAAATGGGTTGTGGAGACAATATAAGACCCCATTAAAGTGGACTGGATTAACATAGCATTGGCCCATGGTTGCTTATATGAGGTGACGTCTCCAAGTGACTAGAGTGTGATGCGATAAATGGCAAGTTCAAGTGTCATAGGGTCATAAAGGATGACCGGTCGATCACATAGAGTTCTGGCAATTCTTGTAGTCTGGTTGTGGCAAGAGCTACTATAGTATACTTTTTGTGTCAATTCTTTGACTAACGACTGTTCGCCTAAGATGGCACAGTTTCAGAGTGACTTTGATTTATGCTCTACGACCTTCGTAACTGGGGTCAAATGTGCATCTTTTGGGTCATGATGAGTTGTGGCTATTCGAAGGAAATAGTGCGATAGGAATTGTCCACCCCTTGTCAGGGTTGTTTTAAAATCTCAAGGCCACTCGAGGAGGAGTAAACTGAAAATGCGTGGCCACGCTCGGAAGGTATCTATGGTAGATAACTCTGGTCAGACAGTTACTCTCCAGATCGAGGATTGTAATAGGACAAGAGAATTGAAGACGCACACTTGTCTCGAACAAGTGGGAGATTGTTGGAGTGAGTGTCCTCAACAATAGTGCAATCACATAATTAAATCTCAATAATAAGAATACAAAGGGATGATGAATATTATAGTCAACTGGTCAACATAAATCGGTAACGATGGCTCACTGGAGTTTGACGTTACTGTCGTATGATGGTGGTGATCAGTTGATCCCTTGAGGTAGGTCACACCTAAAGGACAATCCCCTAATCATGTACATTAATTAATTGTATAGCGATACAGATTAATAATTAATCCCTTAAATTGAACTAAGTTTATATTAGTGAGAATAATATCTTATTGTAATATGATTAAATAAGATTCATTTTAGTAATTTAATTGTTATATTACTAAGAATGCATTATGTTTATGAAACATTTGAGATAAGCAAAATTGGTTGATTATAATTACAAATTGTTGTAGATTATATTAACCAAATATGAGATGACCCATTTTATTTACATGTAATTATAAAATGTGTCTTAAAAAAATAAGTCTAATTTTTTTGTTATGAAATTGCATTTAAATTGGTTAAATGCACTTTTATAAGCAAACATTACATGTTACATGTCACATGTCACATATGTGACAAATGACAAATTACGAAAATAAAATGGACCCCCATTTTAAGTGGAAAACCGGTGATGGGGTTGTAGGGTAGGTTTTTAGGTGATTGAGTGTTGTTCTTATTAAGATACTACAACATGATTATTACCTAAAGACCTAGACTTAAGCTACTTTCTTCGCTACAAGAAATCTTGTTTCAGGCGACTGTAATAAGGTGACCGATTTGAATAGTCGCCAATTTGGCGACTGAATAAGTAATATGGCGACTGAATGTAGTCGCTAATTTAGCTACTACAGAGATTCCAAAATTTTTTTTTGAAAAACTCGGGCGACCACTATCCGTCGCCAATTTGGCGACTGAAACACAATTTGGCGACCGTTTTCAGTCGCCAAATTGGCGACTGCCAAAGTAGTCGCCATTTTCAGTCGCCAAATAGCTATAATAGTTCCAGAATCCGCGACTTTCCCCTTCTTCCCTATTTTACCAAATCTGAAAAAAAAAACCCATTTTTGGCAATATAACCCCTTGCTCCGACACCACCACCACTCTATACTCCGACACCACGCTCCGACTACTACTCCGTCAACCACCTCATTTTCTTTTAGTTTGTGAAGGTATATTTATAGTTTCAATTTCAATTTCTTAAATTAATGTTAAGTTTATTTGTTGAATTTATGATTTTCATTAGTTTTTGATGATTTGATAGATTTATTTTAAAGACTTGTGATGTTTATTAGGTTTTTAGATGTTATTTAGTTAGGGTTTGGTGAAGTTTGAATTAGTGTTAGTAATTGTAATTTTTATTAGTGTTGTTAGTATTGGGGTTTGATTAGTGGTAGAGTTGTTGATATTATTAGTGTTTTTAATACTAATTTTGTTGGTATTGTTAATTTTGATTTGGGTTAGTGTTGGTAGTATAGGGGTTTTGATTAGTGTTGTTTGATTAGTTTTAGTATGTTAATAATATTAGTGTTATTAGTATTATTTTGTTAATATTGATATTTTGATTTGTGTTAGTGTATTTCATATTAAGGTTTTGATAAATATGATTGTTTGTGTTAGTGTTGTTAATATTTGGGGTTTTGATTAGTGTTAGTATTTTTTGTACTTGTTGTGTTGGTTAATGTTTAGATTAAAATGAAGAGATTGGAGCGTACATGGATGTACGTAGAAAGACTTGATAAGAAAAGACGTCCTACCGCTAGATTTATAAAGGGGGTTGCCGAGTTTATTGAATTTGCTAAACAACAAGACGAGAATGATTTAGTAGTAATTAAAAAAACTTAGGTGTCCTTGTATTAAATGCGAAAACATGAAATATCTACATGACATTGAGGTTCAAGAACATCTTTATACAAACGGGTTTTGTCCAAACTACTACAATTGGATTTCTCATGGAGAATCTTATTTTTCACTTTCTGAACAATCTCAAATCCCACAAAATGAGAACCCATATAGAGATATGGTAGTTGATGCCTTTGAGTCTAATATTTTCAATAATGATCATATACCAATGAATGAAGAAGAACCACACCCACAAGCAAAAGCCTTTTTTGATATGTTAAAGGCGAGTGAAAAACCATTATATGAAGGGAGCAAAATGTCATTGTTAGAAGCCGCCTCTAGGATAGTAACTTTAAAATGTGAGTACAATTTGCCATTTAATTGTGTTGATGGCATTGCTTCTTTGATTGAGGATGTTATCCCCGGTAATAATGTCATGACCCGATCATTCTACAATACCAAAAAAGTAGTGAAAGGTCTACAACTTCCGCATTACAAGATTGATGCATGTAAGGATGGATGTATGCTCTTTTGGAAGGATGATGCTTTGCTTGACAAGTGTAGTAAATGTCAAAAGGCTAGATATAAGACAATTGAGGGAAGTATTGTCTTGAAGGGTAAAAAAGGAAAGAATGAAAAAAAGAGAGGTGAAAAGAGTAAGAAACCAATACCCGAAAATCCCGTAACTTACTTTCCTCTAGCTCCTAGACTTCAAAGAATGTTTGCTACCAAAAACATTGCCGAGCAAATGAGATGGCACAAGGAAAATCCTCGTACTCCGGGAGAGATGTGTCATCCGAGTGATGAAGAGGAATGGAAGCGGTTTGATATGCTTTACCCCGACTTTGCTAAGGAACCCCGTAATGTGCGACTTGGCCTTTGTACGGATGGTTTTGCTTCATTCAGCCAGTTTGGTAGAAAGTACTCTTTTTGCCCCGTAATGGTCACTCCATACAACTTACCACCTTGGTTATGTATGAAAAAACAATTCATCTTCATGTCACTAATTATTCCTGGTCCTGATAATACAAAAACTGCCTTAGATGTTTATTTGCAACCTTTGGTGGAAGAATTGAAACAATTGTGGGAAGTAGGTGTGCAAACATATGATGTGTCTTTAAAGAAACATTTTCAACTAAGAGCTTCATTGTTGTGGACCATTAATGATTTTCCCGCCTACGGTATGCCATCTGGATGGTCTACCGCGGGAAAAAAGGCATGTCCTTGTTGCATGTACCAAAGCAAAGCATTTTCGCTTCCTTGTTCCCACAAAGGGAGTTGGTTTGATTGTCATAGACAATTCTTACCGGAGGGGCATGCCTTTAGGAGCAACAGAAAAGCTTTCAGAAAAGGAAAAGTGGAGCGGAATCATGCTTTAGATCGACTTCCGGGGGATAAGGTGTGGGATATGGTTTGTGATTTGTCACGTACTATTGATTGTACTAAAGTAGAGACGGATGTGCTGAAAAAGAAGAAAATTGGTTGGTTTAAAAGAAGCATTTTTTGGGATCTTCTTTTTTGGAAGACGATGTTAATTAGGCACAATTTGGATGTAATGCATATAGAAAATAATTTCTTTGAGCAACTGATTCACACGATTATGGATGTAAAGGGAAAGACTTGTGATACTGTTAAATCACGAGAAGATTTGAAGACAATTTGTCATCGTCCCGAAATTCACATTCGTAGCGATGAGTCTAAGCCAAAATCTATTTTTACACTTGACAAATCTCAAAGGAAGGTATTATGTGAGTGGTTAAGAAAGTTAAAATTTCCTGACGGATATGCATCCAATTTTAGTTAATGTGTTGATATGAAGGAGCTAAAGTTGCAAGGCTTGAAAAGTCATGATTGTCATATCTTCATGGAACGATTATTACCTGTATCTTTGAGACATCTCCTCCCCACTCCCGTGTGGAATGCAATTGTTGAGATAAGTCAATTTTTTCGAGATTTATGTTCGTCTTCAATATGTGTTGATGACATGATTCGTCTTGAGGAGCAAATACCAGAGATATTGTGTAAGCTCGAGATGATATTTCCTCCATCATTTTTTAATTCCATGGAGCATGTACCTATACATTTGCCTTACGAAGCCAAAGTAGAAGGCCCCGTCCAATATAGGTGAATGTATCCATTTGAAAGGTAAGATCGCTATGTAGTAATTAAATTATAATTATTATCGTACTATATATTTGATTTAATATTTATATACTAGTCTTAACAACTATTAATCCCATCAATTATTGAATTGGTTTCTTAATCACGTGAAGAAGAAAATTGGTAACAAAGCTCGGGTTGAAGGTTCTATATGCAATGCGTATTTAACGGAAGAGATTTCAAATTTTTGCTCTCTTTACTTTGAAAAACATATAGAAACCAAAGCAAAATACTTGAGCGTTGATAAAGCGGATGAACTTGATACAAGTTTACCCGAGTTTTTCCAAATGCATGATGATGAGGGTTGTTCATCAATTGGGGGAACAAGATATTTGGATGACAAAGAATATGATCGTGCTCACCTTTACGTTCTTTCTAATTGTGAGATTTTGGAATCATATGAAACGGAGTTTGTGAATAATTTCATTAAAGCACATCCTAATGTGAATAGAGATGATGTTTGGAGTAACCATTAGGATCAATTTGCAGCATGGTTTCGGAACCATGTAATTGAGTTAAATATCCAAGATGATTTGATAAGGACTTTCGCCTTTGGTCCTTCACGAATGGTTAAAACGTGGAATCGTTACTCGGTCAACGGATTTAATTTCCATACATTCAACTACGGTAAGGATAAGGTTAGGTGCAATTATGGTGTTACTATTTGTTCTCTTGATGACAACGAATACTATGGTATAGTTGAGGATATCTTTGAGTTGAGTTATAATGGGCGTGAGCGTTCTTATAATACTTTCTTATTTAAGTGTGAATGGAAGGATAACTCTGTGGCCGGTATGCAAGTTCATGAACGTTATAAACTCGTCGAAGTGAATCATACCCGGACATACTCAAAGTATGATCCGTTTATACTCGCACATCAAGCCAATCGAGTATATTTCGCTTCTTATCCAAGCATGAAGAATGATCGAAATCAAAAGCAGTGGTGTGCAATCTTTAAGACAAAAGCACGCTCACAAGTAGATACGACTTTTTTTCAAGAAGAAATAGTATCTAGCGGGTTTATGTTGTCTCCACTTGATGAAAACATTTATGAGAATGGAAATGAAGAGGGTGTGGATTTGGAAAACGAGGATGGTGATGGTCAAGTTGACGGTGATGGTGGTGGTGATAGTGATATTGATAATGAATCAGATGGTGATGATGATGATGATGAATTTGATGATGATGATTAATTGGGTAAAGATATATTTATATATATTTTAACTAAGTTTTTTATGTTATTTGATGTTTTTTTTATGTTATTAACAATTTATGTTTATGTTTTTTCTTTTTATGTTATTATCAGTTTGTAACAATTTGAATATTTGTGTAATTGTAGATGGCAGGAGGTCGAGTTAGACAACGTGGCGGCGGTTCAAATAGACGCCAGAGTACTTCTTCAGTCGACGAGGAGGATATGGAGGTTGTTGATCATCAGAGTCCGGTGGTTGAGGAATCGACCAATGATGATGAGTCCTCTGATCAGACATCGGAGATCCAGTTCACCTCGGAAGGGAAGATGATACTTGATCCCGCGGGTTTTTGGTAAGACAACGACCAATGTCTTTAATTTATTATTTTATAATTATTTTACATTATTTAACATAAATGCATATTATTTCATAATATATATATATATATATATATATATATATATATATATATATATATATATATATAGATTTAGGATCCGGTGGAAACGACCACTCGGTGCAAAAAGTGGAAACAAACTAATTGCTCAAATAAGATCAATTGACTCACGCGTTTATAGTCTCTCAGTATCAAAACCAAAACTTAAGATTTTTATCTCCCTAATCCTTAACATAATGACATTCCCTCACCACCACCACCATTAAACAATGCCATGACCAAAAGCTGACGAAACTATACGCCGCCACCTCGCCGAACTCCGTCAACGATGCTCCCCTTTCGTCATCAACCTAGACAACAAAACCAACCCACAACAACAACAAACCACGAGTTACATTTATCGCTCTCCGTCGGCGATGTCGGTGCTTCCCCTTTATTGTCCTCCATATTCACCTTTATTTCACTAACATCACCGGAGCTCTGGTCGTCGCTCTGTCACGGTTCCATGGAACTATCCATAACCTCACTTCCTCCACTTCGTTGGTTTCTATCGATTTCAATGTATCTACATTATTTTTTTTATGCATCTAGCCACTAATTTAATGTATCTTATAATAGATACACAAAATTAATTACTAGGTACGTTAAAATTGATTTGAGATACATCAATATAGAAACTAGGTACATTAATTTCATGGAGCGATTTGGCCAGCAATTTGAAAACATCGGAGCCGACCACCTTCATCACTATTAATGGCGACCATCGCTATGGAATCTGGGTTACTGATTGTCGGAGAAGGTATAGGCATTATAGCTCTATTGTCAGCTTCTCGTGAATGCGGTGGCTACTCGTTCGATTGGTGGTTAGTTGTGTGCTTTTGTGGTGGTGGTGGTAGTTGTCGGCTTTTGTGCGTTGGTGCGTCTGGTGGCGGTGGTTATTGTCGGCGTTTGATATTGACGATGGTTGGTCACAAATTTTGCGCGGTGGTGGTTGTGGCGTCTGGTGATGGTTAGTGCTAAGTTAGGATGAAGGAGAGGGAATTAATTAAATGGTAAGGATGAGAGAGAAAAAAAAAGTGATTTGAGTTTTAATATTTGGAGGAGTGACTGCGTTAGTTTTTGTATACTTAGTTCGTTTCCACTTTTTGCACCGAGTGGTCGTTTCCACCGGATCTTGACTCTATATATATATATATATATATATATATATATATTATTTTTCAGGTTTTCGTCTCAGAAGGTTGTAAGAGGTTGTACTCAAAGTACAAAGATGAAGATGACCGGTGTAACACCCGAAAATGTACCCTATTTTTATAATGAAAATATTTTTACGGATACTTTTCAGTGAATTTAAGTTTTAATTTAGAATTTAATGTTCCGAGTCGAATTTAGAATTTCCGAGTTCGTATTTGGAATTTCCGCGAGATTCCATGTGAATCCCGTCTTAAGGCGACTTTGACTTTTTCTTGACTTTTCCTTATACATCTCATACTACTCCTAACCTAATCCATACTCACACAAACACAACTCAAACATTTCTTCTTCCTTACGAAAAAACCAAAACCCTTGCCTCCATTTTGATCCAATCTTTGAATCGACTTATCTCATTCGTTTCTCGCTCAAATTCTCGTAAGTTCGTCTTATTCTTCCCCTCTTAGCTTCCTCTATCCGTATTGATAATAAAATTACCGTCTTTCTCGCTTTTCAAACTTTCTGTCTTTCTCAAGGTGAAGTAAATTCATCTTTTATTAACTATTTTGTAGGTGGTGACCTTCAAGATCCCGACAAAGACTATTTCCTAATAGAAGAGGACCTTGACGCGGAGTAAAGACGCAATAAGGTAACAGTGAAGGGTTACTCGATATCATTTACGTGTTTTACATGCTTTTTATGTTAGAATTCGTATTTAGAATACGATTAGAAAGCTTAGGATTTATGTTATTGATAATGATTGTTGTTAGTTGATGAATGTTGATGATGTATATTGATTGTTGATAATTATTAGAAGTTAAATATGAGAATTGAAATGGATTGAGCAAGTGAAGGAAGTTCACGGATGAACTGGGGTTCCCAGTCGGGTGACCAGCCGCCGGTCTGCCCACCGGCTGGGAACACATCAGTAGGAAAGTTGGAATTTTTGTGTAGTGATGGTCCTAGCCGGGTGCCCGGCCGCCGGCCTCCAGCCGGCCTAAAACACACTGCTCTGTTTTTGTGATTTTTGGTTTTGGCTTGATGCGCGAGCCGGGGTACCGGCCGCCGGTCCACTGACCGGCCGGCAACGCGGCTGTATGTTTTTCTTATAATTTCTAAAACTCGTAATTTATAATAGTTCGCATGATTCGTTTATCGTATAATTTTACGTAGTGACTTATAATATTAATGTTTTGAGTATATGATATTTCATTCGCTTGTATCACAAGTTTTTGTGACGGTTTTTGATATGTCCCACTTTGAGTCGGTTTTTACAAATGATACGGTTTGAGCACTATTTTGTTATGTGCTTAGTACTCTCATTCCCTTGGCTACATCCACGTTCGTAAGGCTGGAATGTCGGAACGGGGATGTATCCTACTGCTTAATTGCATGTGTAGTGGGCATACTACGACTTTGTTGTGTGAGTTGAACGCATTGCGTTGATCGATACCTACGGCCGTCAAAGAATGTTGTTTACTTGCTTGCGAGGTGGTTGTTATTTGCATGTAGCGTACCGCTTGTGTTATTGGCTCGAGCTCTACTTTTTCCGCCTCTTTCGGGAATTATCGAATCGACCGAATTTGGGGGGACTCGGCGTCTATGATTGACTCAGAGTCTTGGATGCAAACCGTCATCGCTTGTCAATCGGAACACGTTTATCTTCTCGAAAAGAGTCCTGGCCTAGGTTTAGACTAGGAACCGTATTATTATCGTCGCCTATCCGGAGGAAATTAGTCTAGGCATATACAAAATGTTCATCGTGTTATGCGTTTAGGAAATGCTTATCTCTGTCTCTGATGTGCTGTTAGACATACTTGGCTATGTACGTGGTGCTATGCGTTTCAATTTACTTCCCGTGTAGATAGATGTCCGGCTTTGTGTCGTTGTGTTTGGGAATGTGGCGTGATTACTGATTGATTATTCGATGATCAAATTGCTTGACTTGGCATGG
>JAIUZE010009410.1:0-65397 GCA_022085475.1 Heliosperma pusillum | reverse complement strand
CTCTTCGCTCTCCATCTTCAAGTACGGTTTATTTTCAATTCCGTCAAAATCGTTTTCAACACTTTAATTATGGAAAATCTATTTTTACTTCTAATAATGTTTTTCTTGTCATTTCTTATAGGGGAAGATTTTGACGACGAGTTTGGAGACTCGTATATTTTGGGTGAAGATTAGTAGACGGGTTTCTTATTTTATACTTCTTATTTTGGTGCTAATTGATCTTGCTAGCTAAGGTAACGATTCCGAGTTACTCGACGATTTAATGTTACATAGCTTTTGTTTCTTTTGTTTTGGTTCATCTTTCGTTTTTGTTCATGTTATTATGATTTATGGATTTTTACTAGTAACATGATAAGTGGTTATGATTTTCATGTTGTATGGTATTTTTAATATGTTAGTGTTCTTGATGAATTTGGATGATTGTTCATAATAATGATTTTTGTATGATGATGGTTGAATTGGATGTTTAAAAATGGATGTTGTTAATTAAAAACATGTTAGAATTTATTTGGAATTGTGGTTGTTTGAACCGTGAGGAATGGCCGTGTAAACCGACCCAAACCAGGCCGGTTCAGGCCGGTTCAGGCCCGGTCCAGGCCGGTCTGGGTTGGTCCATGGTGGGTCCGTGAGTTGGCTTGGGGTTTGTGTCGATGTTTGATTGTTTTGTTGTTGTTTTGACGGGTTTTAAATATGTTAAGCATGCGGGAAAATATTAAGAAACGGTTTTAGAATTTTTAATAAAAACAGCCCAAATTAGCCAAATCAGCCTGTGGGCCCAGTCCAGGCCCATGTTAGGTCCGGCCCAAAATCAGCCCGGGGGTCCCTCTTTGGACTTGTGACGGTTTTTGAGTTTAGTGTTAATTTATCGTGTTTTGTAATATTTAGCAAGTGGGAAATATTAATAAGTAAAATATTTAATTAAAAAAGTTTTTCATAAAATTATTATTTCTCACATGTTAGAAATTATAATACGAGATTATAGTAAATTTCATATCCTTTAAGTCAAGCGGGTTTTAGTAAAATTTAATAATTCACATGTTAGAAGTTTTAATAAAATAACATGTAATGAATATGTTGATTTTATGTCTATGTGATAAAGACTCTGTTTCTAGCCGGTTTGACCAAACGGGTTTGGTCAAACTAAGATCTAGTCAGCCCCGTTTTGACTGCTGACCCGTCGCGGGACTCGGGTCGGGGATTTGTCTTCAAGTAAGGTTGTATTTAATGAATGAATTAGCCTTAGTAGATATGAGGCGATATGATATTTGATTATGATTTATATGCAATTAGTCACATGATAGGATGTTTTTCCCGTGACTGTTTTATTATATGGTTGGTGTCGTGTTGACTAAGTACCCATAGAGAATTATGAGTATATGGCGTCTTGACCATGCTAATTCTAAATGAGTAGCTTGGACCACGACATTGATAGGTCCGTACTGTCTTTAACGAGTATATAGTTAATGGTTAATAGCTTTTGTGTCCCGGCTTGGTGGGTTTATATCCAAGTCGGGGCATGGCATCCTAAGAGTTCCGCTTTGGGAAGGGAGCCAGCTTAAGTACTAGCCATCTCTGCTTAGGGGGTCGCCTAGTAGAGTTTCTCATAGACGGTTATGTCATGGGACGGGGAAGGGAATAGCTGTTGTCGCTAGGTCTGATCAGTCTAGGACTAGGATGTTTTCCTACCTTGTGGTATAGCCTCGAGTTACAGAAGTCGACTATTGACTGTACTAAGAACTTATGCCTGTTTCTAGACGTATTGGTCTTTCATGTTTGATGATTCTATGAATCTTAGAAGGTGAGATGCAAGCCGGATAAGGTTGATAGAGTTTGGATTACCGATTGTTAACTGATTCACATGATTACGTGTTGATTAGGGTTTGAGTGTATCATGGCCATGTTAACGGTAACCTCTGAGCTAGCATACCAGCTTCCCTACCTCGTGTTATAGTTTATTATCGGATTCACATGATAGCTTTCATATGCTAGGTTATATGTTAGTTAATTGTTTCATAACATGAAAAGCATATCATATATGTTAAGGTTTTGTATTTTCCATATACATTGCTTTTATGTTATTCATGCTTTTATTAAACTCGACATGTCGTCGGCTGGGGAGAACTCGGGAATGTTACTCCCCACTGACTGTGGCTTCCGTGTTTATATTTAATGCGGTTGGCAGGTTTGTGATGCATACATTGGGTACATTGACGAGCTAGCGAGCGAAGTATTTATCTTGGACCTATATTCGGTTCTTAGATTGTATATTATTATACACTCTTTTATTTCAGTATTTATACGGGAGATATGTCTCCGGTCTTGTATAATTCTTATGTATAATATTATTTTCCTTTTGTTATGAACCTTTTTAATTATGACACCTTTGTTTATTTATTTAAATTATTTTTTTTCTTTCCGCAAATTTGAGGGTGTCACATTCTAGGCCCGTGACCGGGTGGCGGATGTGCATTGACTATCGCAAATTAAATGCCGCCACCCTCAAAGACCACTACCCCATCCCCTTTATTGACCAAATGCTTGAAAGGTTAGCGGGGCATTTTTACTATTCATTTCTAGATGGTTATTCCGGGTTTTTCCAAATCCCCATACACCCGGAAGACCAAGAGAAAACCACATTCACTTGTCCCATAGGAGTTTATGCTTATAAGAGGATGCCCTTTGGGCTTTGTAATGCTCCGGGGACTTTCCAAAGATGTATGACGGCAATTTTTGCCGATTTTCTTGAGAAGAGTATGGAGGTCTTCATGGACGACTTTAGTGTCCATGGAGACTCATTTGATCTTGGGCTATTGAATTTGTCTCATGTTTTGCAAAGATGTGAGGAGCACAACCTCGTCCTCAATTGGGAGAAATGCCACTTTATGGTGGAGGAGGGGGTTGTGCTTGGCCACATCGTGTTTAAGAGAGGGATAGAAGTTGATATGGCTAAGGTTTCGGTGATAGAAAACTTGTCACCCCCTACAAATGTGAAGGGAGTGAGAAGCTTTCTAGGCCATGCGGGCTTTTACCGACGTTTCATCAAAGATTTTTCTAAAATAGCCAAGCCTTTAACTTCTCTTCTTCTCAAAGACACCCCATTTGTATTTGATGAATTTTGCTTGAGTGCTTTTTGTAGGTTGAAGGAGGCCCTTGTGACGGCTCCCATAATCCGCTCACCGGATTGGAGCCTTCCCTTCGAAGTTATGTGTGACGCCTCCGATTATGCGGTCGGGGCGGTGCTTGGCCAAGTTGTGGACAAGAGGCACCATGTAATCTACTACACAAGCAAAACTCTTGATAGAGCCCAAGTCAACTACTCTACGACGGAAAAGGAAATGCTAGTCATTGTTCATGCCGTGGAAAAATTCCGGCAATACTTTGTTGGTGCTAAGGTTGTGGTATACTCGGATCACTCCGCCTTGAGACAATTGTTAGTGAAAAAAGATGCAAAGCCAAGGCCCTTGAGGTGGGTTCTTTTACTTCAAGAGTTTGACTTGGAAATTAAAGACAAGGCGGGGTCGGAGAATGTTGTTGCCGACCACCTATCTAGATTGACTACCGAAGATCATGGGTTGAAGGATGAGAGTGGCCCGATCAATGAGTGGTTGAGAGAAGATAGTTTGATGATGATAGGTGGTAAATCACCATGGTTTGCGGACTTGGCAAATTTGATTGTGAGCGGGTTTATTCCGGAGGAGTTGGATGCTAGAGCTAGAAGGAAGTTGAAGCATGACTCAAAACGCTATTTTTGGCATGACCCACATCTTTTTCGCAAGTGTGGTGATGGCATGTTTCGAAAATGTGTTCCTAGGGAAGAAGGCATGGAGATAGTCGATAGGATTCACAACTCGGCCTATGGGGGCCACCTTGGTACATCTCGCACCATTGCAAAGGTGTTACAAGGTGGTTTCTTTTGGCCATCTATGTTCAAGGATATCCACTACTTTGTCAAATCTTGTGATCGGTGCCAAAGAACGGGGAATATAAGTCAAAGAAATGAGATGCCCCTTCAAAACATTCTTGAGATTGAGCTTTTCGATTGTTGGGGAGTTGATTTCATGGGACCATTCCCCAACTCTTGTGGGAATGAGTACATTTTGGTAGCGGTGGACTATGTGTCCAAGTGGATTGAAGCCGTTGCTACCCCAACAAATGATGCTAAAGTTGTTATCAAGCTCTTCAAAAACACTATCTTTCCAAGATTTGGGACCCCGAGAGTGGTGATTAGTGACGGGGGTTCGCACTTTAGGAAAAGCACTTTCAAGATCTTGCTTTCTTCTCATGGTGTCACTCACAAGACCGCTCTTGCCTACCACCCTCAAACAAGTGGGCAAGTAGAGGTCTCAAACCGTCAAATAAAAGCCATCTTGGAGAAGACCACAAGCAAAGGAAGGAAGGATTGGTCCCAAAAGCTTCCGGATGTTCTATGGGCCCTTCGCACCGCCTTCAAAACTCCCCTCGGCACAACTCCCTACAAGCTTGTCTATGGCAAAGCTTGTCACTTGCCAATCGAGTTGGAGCACAAGGCATGGTGGGCCTTAAAGGAAATGAACTTTGACATTGATATGGCCGGAGAGCTACGTTTTCTCCAAATGAGTGAACTTGAAGAGCTAAGACTTGATGCCTACGAGAGCTCAAAGATTTACAAAGAGCAAACAAAGAAATGGCATGACGCCAAATTGGTTGATAAAGATGTAAAAGTGGGTGATCAAGTCTTACTCTATAATTCTAGGGTCAAGTTGTTTCCGGGGAAGCTACGATCGAGATGGTCGGGTCCTTTCAAGGTTCTCGACATATCACCACATGGGGCTTTTGAACTTTGGAGCGAAGAAGGTGGAAATTTCAAAGTCAATGGGCATCGAGTGAAGAGATACTTCGATGGAGATGAAAAAGGAACGGTGGAAGTACTTTTCCTTGGGGATCCACTTCCCGAGGAAGGGTCCTATTTGTGAGTTCTTGTGAATTGTTAGGTTTGGTGGAGTCCCTCAACAACCACCGATTTTTTTGTATATAGCATGCATTTTAGGAGTAGTTGTGAAGATTTGGTTTTGTGTACTCGGGTATTTCGTCTTTGGAAGAAGTTTTAGGTAGGTTTGAAGCACTTGTAGTCGGGTTTGGATCAAAACCGTGTCTTTGGCTATTTGTTGGTTGAGTCGAGATTGTTGGTGACTTGGGGATTTTTATTGTGAATTGAAGAAAAGGAGATTAGAGAGAAGTGTTCCAGGCCGGTCGACCGGCAGCCGGTGCCTAGACCGGCCCAGAGCACTCCAGAAAGGTAACTTTGAAGATTGATATTTGAAGAGCAGGTGTCCCAGGCCGGTGGACCGGCAGCCGGTGTGCCGACCGGCCCGGAGCACATTATCATTGAAGTTGAGTTTTTTCGAAAACTTTGACCTGTGTTCTAGGCCGGTGGACCGGCGGCCGGTCTGACAACCGGCCTAGAGCACCATATAACTGAAATTTTGAAGTTTGATTTTTTTTGAGCTGTGTTCCTGGCCGATGGACCGGCGGCCGGTCGTCAGACCGGCCAGGAACACCTGAACACGAGCTTTTCTCAAAAACCAAAAAATCAGAAATTTTGACTTGGGTTCCAAGCCGGTCGACCGGCGGCCGGTGCCCAGACCGGCCCAGAACCCTACCCGACGCATTATACAACTCGTGAGCCTCTTTCTTTCCCTTATTCTTCTTCATTCTCTTTTCTTTCTTTCTCTTTCTACCTTCAAAACTCCACAAAAACTCACAAAATCACCACAAAACTCAATCAATCCAACAATCAACCCATCAATTAACCCACTACATCACATAAATTCATCCCCCACTTCAAAAACCTCACTTTTCCCTAATTTTTTCCCTCTTTCAATTGACTACTCGAAAAATCACCATGGCTCAACCACCAAGGAAAAGAACAAGGGCTCAGCTTGAGGCGGAACTGGAGGCTAGGCTCCAGCAAGTAACGGCGGGAATGAGTCCGGATGACGATTTTCTCGATATCGTCTTCGTAAGCGAAATTGCGCGAGGTAAGTTTCAATGTTTAAAACGCAGAAACGTTCCCCACTCCCGCTTCATTTGTCGGAATACTATGCGAAATTTCGGCCTCAATACGGTCACCCTTGAGCTTTTTAATGGTTTGGGTATGGGGGAACTCTACGGTCAGCACTTCCGTACTTACCCCCGTCTTACATGGGAGTTTTTAAGTTCCTTTAGTCATGAGAAAGATAGGAACACGGGTATGGTAAAAATGGTTTCTTTTCGCCTCTTGAATATTGCTTTTAGCCTTCCCCTTGAAAAATTTTGCAAGCTTTTGGGGGTTAAATTTCATAAGTCTTATAAAGTCCCCGAAACCTTTAATTTGAATGATGTGTGGACTGCTATTTCGGGGATGGAGGTTGAGAAGGGGGCCAAGAAACCGGCAAATGCTTGCCACAATGCCCCAATTCGGATTTGGCATCGCTTTCTGGGTTGGTCTTTGTTTGGGAGGGAGGAGTGTCATAATTTTCGGGCCAATGAGCTCTCGATTTTGGCGGCTTACTTGTTCCAAAAGCCGAATAAATTTGGAGTCAACATTGGTCACCATGTCGCTCTCCACTTTCAGAAAATTTCCAATGATCCATTTAGCCCGACCGGTATCCATGTTGGGGGAATTGTTACCAAGATTGCCCATGCCCTTTGTAGGAATGCTCTAGATGAGCGAAATTTGAGGTGTTTGGGGGGATGCTCCTTGTTGACGGAATATTACATTACAACGAAGCTTGAGTGAGTAGTGAAGAGAGTTGAGGACGGGAAGATGTACTGGAGGATTCGAGGGGTCAATTCAATTCCCCTCCCGAATAGTGCGACAATGAAAGTGGTTCCTGATAGTGCGCACTATCTCCTTCCCCTAAAGGAGGAGAACCCTCCACCACCACCTGAAGAAACCCCGGAAGATCAACTAGTTCCAATTACCGCTTTTAGGCGAGATCCCACTGCCCCCGTCACTACATACAGGAGAGAGCAGCAAGGCCCCACTTCCACTACCATGCCTTATGCGAACTCCTTCTTTCATCAACAACAATGGCGTCCTTGGCCTAATTCATCCCAGTCCGATGCATCCACTTCCACCACTCCTAGTTACCCACCTTTGGATCCTTCCTTGATCCAGTTCATGGCCGATATGAGTTTGGCCTCCGAAGCGGCGGCCACGGATAGAGAGGCGGCGGCTAGGGAACGAGAGGCGGCAGCTACGTGGCGAGAGGAGGAAGCTAGGGAGAGAGCTCTTTTGTCGCAGAGGATGGATAGGATGTATTATGACTTGGCTCTTGGCCAATACCCTTCTTACGATAATTGGTGTAGGGAGGGGTATAGGGAGCCAGTTGGCCCACATCCGTCCTATTTTATGTGGCCAGAGGGCGGGTATGACCAGGGTTCTAGGGTGTTCGGAGATTGCAATGTTCAGCCAGACTACTATTCTTCTGCACCGGTTTTTGCTCAGCCGGTCGTTGATGAGGAGGAGGTGGACCCAGAGACTGCGGCACAGAATGCCGAGTGGTTTGACAGGATGGGTCCCCGGTTCGAGATTGTGGAGGGTGGCGGCTCTGGTTCGGGAGCCAGGGATGTAGATGCGTCTTTTGCAGAGGCCAGTCATGGCCAATTTGATACTACATCCTCTGATTTCACTGGATACTCCTGAGGCCGGAAACCCATGAGTATGATCCCTTTTAATCCAAATCTTCATCATGTTTATATTTTTGCATGCATTTAGATACTTGTATTATATCTTAGTTTAGTTATCCATTTAGTTGCATCCATTTAAGCTTGCATTAGAATTTAATTTTGTAACATATCGTCACATGTTAGCCTTGCATCCATATAGCGTAGTTGCATTTTGTTTGGTGTCATTTTTAGACTTTCCCGTGGTTGGTACCCCCATGAGGGGCGTGCATTTATGCATTTTACCGCCACGACGAGACTCCGATATGGCACACTAGACTTTCTTGTGGTTGGTACCCCCATGAGGGGCGTGCATTTATGCATTTTACCGCCACAACGAGACTCTAGATTAGCATATAGTTTAGCTTGCATTTACTTAGAGCATGAACCTTGTATTATATCATTTTGCATTTAGTTCACCCTCTTGTATATATTGTTCATATTGTGATTATTCATCAAAAATCAAAAACCCCAAAAACAAGTTTTTATTTTTCAAAATATTTAAAAACCCAAAAACATGTTATTTGTTTTGAATTCACCCCTCACACCATGTAAATACTAAGTGTGGGGAGGGAATTCCCAAAAAAAAAAAATTGAAAAACCCAAAAAATTGTTTTGTTTTCCTTTTCTTTTTTTCCCTCCTTTCATATTTGAGTCACTTACTCGGGGACGAGTAAGACTTAAGTGTGGGGAGGATTTTATTTCTTTTGTATATATCGTTGATTTTTGAAAAAAGTTGAAAAATGCCTAAAAATCGAAAAATTTGAAAATTTTCCAAAAAAATATATGTTTAGATTAGTTTGTATATAGTTTATTTTGTATATATTGCCGTGTGTTTCTTCTTATCTCCATCCATAGGTGCGCCCCACATCATAAGAGGCACGAAAAAGGGAAAATGAAGACGCTTTGGTGAGATCTTTCCTATTTCTCTTCTCCCTTATCTCCTTTTCTTCTTACTTGAGGACGGGATGTGTTGATGACGATGGTGTGAATTTTGTTGATTGGCGTGTGTGCCACTTGTGTGCTGTTAGGAGATAGCATTAGCTTATGTGTCATATAGTCGGTTAGAGCATGTGCATTTAAGTTGTATATATGCTAGATTGCATCATGGCATATAGTTGCATTTAGAAAAATGTTTTAATAATTGTCTTTTTGGAAAACTTGTTGAATGTGCATAGTCCCTTTTTGCTACTTTTTTATTCATAAAGTGTTCATCTTAATCGTGGAATTTTAGACGCCCTGGGTTGTGCATATCTAGTGAGTTTTGACCCGTCTACTAATGCCGAGTCACGAGTTTGCGCTTATTCCACCTCGACAACCTCAATTGATGTGAATATTCCGATGGTAGAAAGGATTCTTAGGTGACCGTTCTTGCTATGCAACCAACCATGATTCAATTGTTCTTCCACTCTTACTCAAAAAAGGAAACAAATCAAACAAGCTGAAAATATTGAGTCAATTATCATCTTTTCTTGTTTTCGTCGAGGAAATGCAAAACGGAACTTCTAGGGATTCTAGTGGACCCATATCTAGGGTCCTTTTTGATGCCACTACGGTGGGGATACCCCTATTGTTGGTTCCGACCGCATGTCCTTGACGGAAACCGTGTGCTTTCATGCCAAAAATTGCAAACCAAAATGCAAGTCAAAAAGAAAGAAAAAGAAAAAGAAAACAAAGTGTTGAAAATAAAATCTTGCAAGCACTTAGACTCAAATCTCATTTTCCTTTTATCCTTCTTGAATCATTTGCCTTTGAAGTTGCATAGTGAGCCGGGACGACCCTTGTGTCTCATTTATTTGAGAAACGTGAATTCCATATGCTATTGTGCTTAATAACGTCACGAGGATTTCATTTCCATCTTCCATTTTATCGCTTTTGGCCAAGCAAATAGTAGACGGGGTTCAAAATTATCATTAGACTTGCACCGCTAGGAGGCGAATATTTTTCCATGCTTTATGATATTAGTGGCTTACAAGGATCATGCATTATTTAGACGGTTTTCCTTTTAGATATTTCCGTCACATGGATGAGGCATGTGATTTTTCTTTTGTTAGATGCATCTTTGTCGTGTTCTTACGTGTTTTTCATTTGGATGCGTCGCGATTTTGAGCAAGCCCCTACTTGCCTTGCAAGGAGGTACTCTACCTCATAAGTATCTCGTTGTGAGTTGAAGGGACGGAGGAGGCCCGTTAATTGTGTAACAACCCGAAAAGTACCCAATTTTTCTAGTAAAAATATTTACTAACACTTTTCAGTAGAACTTAAGTTTTTAAAATAGAAATTTTTGTTCCGAGTCTTATTTTGAAATTCCGCGTTCGTATTTGGAATTTCTGAGAGATTCATGAAAAGACTGTTTTTAGTCATCTTTGACTTTTCTTGACTTGTAAGTCGTCTTTGACTTTTCCTTGACTTTTTAAAGTCGTCATTGACTTTTTCTTGACTTTTAAGTCGTCCTAAACTTTTCTTGACTTTTAAGTCATCTTCGACTTTTCTCGACTTTTCAGTCAACTTTGACTTCCGTTGACTTTTTACCGACTCGTCTCATAAGTTTGAAGACCGAAATTTTATAAAAAAAATAATATTTTTGATTTATTTTTATTTAGATTTATTAAGATTTATCATAATTTAATATAATTATTTTGAATTTATTCGAAATTTAAAGAATAACTTTTACGGTTTTAACCGAACATCATTTAACTATTCCCGACTCATCGTAAATCCCGTAACAAATTCAAAACTCGACTTTGGCATGAGTCACACGCGCGTGTCATCTTTTTCCACTCACAATTAGATATTTTATTTATTTTGATTAAACTAATCAAAATATCTAGATATTTATTAACTTTATCGATCTGTTAACGAAAATTACGCAAAACGCTCGAAATCATACCCGACAAGCTCAACATCACACGGCTCCTTGGTCCTCTCTTAAGCCTTGATATTTTCATTTCTTTTGATTAATATAACATAATATCTAGATATTTAGTATAATTAACTTTATCGTTAATTATATTTAATCGTTTACCGTAAAATAATTAGTAAACGCGAGCCAATTACGTAACAACAATTTCAAAACCCGACATCCTTATTTGCCTACATTTACACGGCACACACACCCCACATTACTCACAAACAACTTTTCATTTTACAACAAATCAAATTAAGATCAAAACATCACTTTATTTGATCGTTCTTCGTGTTCTTCGTTGTTCATCATTTGTTCTTCATCGTTCTTGAGCAAAACCTTCATAAAATCTTCATTTCTGAATTAAATCCGTCCTAACTTATATTTCTAGGATCTCCTCTTCGCTCCTCATCTTCACGTACGGTTTTATTTCAATTCCGATAAAATCGTTTTCAACACTTTAATTATGGAAAATCATATTTTTGTTCTAATAATGTTTTCCTTGTTATTTATTATAGGGGAAGATTTTGAAGACGAGTTTGGAGACTCGTATATTTTGGGTGAAGATTAGTAGTAGGGATTCTTGGTTTATACTTCTTATTTTGATGCTAATTGTCTTGTCTAGCTAAGGTAACGATTCCGAGTTACTCGACGGATATATGTTACATAGCTTTTGTTTTCTTTAGTTTTTGGTTCATCTTTAGTTTTGTTCATATTATTATGATTTTATGATTTTTAGTTAGTAACATGTTAAGTAGTGGTTATTATGGTGTTTTATGAATTTATAACATGTTGGTGGTTCTTGATGAATTTGGATGATTCTTCATAATCATGATTTTTGTATGATTGATGGTTGTTTTGATTGTTTAAAATGGATGTTGTTAATTAAAAACATGCTAGAATTTATTTGGAATTTGGGTTGTTGTTGTGGTGGTGGCCGGAATTGGTGGTGGTGGTGAACCGGACCGAACCAGCCGGTCCAGGCCGGTTCAGACCCGGTCTGGGCTGGTTCATGGTGGGTCCGGGTTTTGGTCTTTGGGTTGTGTCGATGTTTGATTGTTTGGTGGTTGTTTTGGCGGGTTTTAATTATGTTAAAGCATGCGGGAATTAATTAGAAACGGTTTTAGTAAAATCGTTAAAAGGCTAAAACAGGCCCAAATCTGTCCGTGGGGGCCCAGTTCAGGCCGTGTCATGTTGGCCAACTCAGCCCGTGGGTCCCACTTTGGGACTTGTGACGGTTTTTGAGTTATCGTCATTTTTCTCGTGTTTTGTAATATTTAGCAAGTGGGAAATATTAATAAGTAAAATATTTAATTAAAAAGGTTTTTCATAAAATTATTATTTCTCACATGTTAGAAATTATAAGACGAAATCGTAGTTTATTTTTATATCCTTTAAGTCAAGCGGGGTTTTACGTAAGATTTAATAATTCACATGTTAGAAGCTTTATTAAAATAACATGTAATGAATATGTTGATTTTATGTCTATGTGATAAAGACTCTGTTTCTAGCCGGTTTGATCCCACGGGTTTGGTCAAACTAAGATCTAGTCAGCCCCGATTTGACTGATGACCCGTCGCGGGACTCGGGTCGGGGATTTGTCTTCAAGTACGGTTGTATTTAATTATGAATTAGCCTTAGTAGATATGAGGCGATATGATATTTGATTATTATTGATATGCAATTAGTCACATGATAGGATGTTTTTCCCGTGACTGTTTTGTTATATGGTTGGTGTCGTGTTGACTAAGTACCCATAGAGAATTATGAGTATATGGCGTCTTGACCATGCTAATTCTAAATGAGTAGCTTGGACCACGACATTGATAGGCCGTACTATCTTTAACGAGTTATAGTTCACAGCTTGATAGCTTTTGTGTCCCTGGCCTGGGATTTTGATACCAAGCCGGGGCATGGCTGCCTAATTGCTTCCACTTTGGGAATGGAGCCAGCTTAAGTACTAGCCAACTCTGCTTAGGGGGTCTCCTAGTAGAGATTCTCATGTACTTTTGGTCATGAGACAGGGAATGGGTTAGCTTTTGTCGCTAGGTCTGATCAGTCTAGGACTAGGATGTTTTCCTACCTTGTGGTATAGACTCGAGTTACAGAAGTCGACTATTGACTGTGCTAAGAACTTGTGCCTGTTTTTAGACGTATTGGTCTTTCATGTTTGATGATTCTATGAATCTTAGAAGGTGAGATGCACGCCGGCTAAGGTTGATAGAGTTTGGATTACCGGTTGTTAACTGATTCACATGATTACGTGTTGATTAGGGTTTGAGTGTATCATGGCCATGTTAACGGTAACCTCTGCGCTAGCATACCAGCTTCCCTACCTCGTGTTATAGTTTATTATCGGATTCACATGATAGCTTTCATATGCTAGGTTATATGTTAGTTAATGGTTTCATAACATGAAAAGCATATCATATATGTTAAGGTTTTGTATTTTCCATATACATTGCTTTTATGTTATTCATGTTTAATTAAACTCGACATTTCGTGGCTGGGAGAACTCGGATTTACTCCCCACTGACTGTGGCTTCCGTGTTTATATTTAATGCGGTCGAACAGGTGGTGATGCATATTTGGGGTACATTGACGAGCTAGCGAGCGAAGTATTTACCTTGGACCTATATTCGGTTCTTAGATTGTATATTATTATACACTCTTTTATTTCTGTATTTATACGGGAGATATGTCTCCCGTTTCAGATATTTTTATGTATAAAATGATTTCCTTTTTGTTATGAACCTTTTTTATTTAAGACACCTTCTTATGATGAATATATTTAATAGTAGGTTCCGGTTTTAAAATGTACCGATTTTCACTAAAGTGAACCTATTAGAAACGTATTCTCATCTTTTATTTATTTAAATTATTTTTTTTCTTTCCGGAAATTTGAGGGTGTCACAAATGATCCTAGACGAGGAATGCACTCAGATAGATTGTCGATTAAACAAATATGCTAGTGTCATTAATAGAGGATGGAGAATGGTAAGGAAAAATTGATGATCGAAGGTGGAGAAAGTGGAAAGACTGATTCTAGGGTTCCATTTTTCCCCAAATGATGAATTCAGTAATTCCAGGAAAAATTGGGAATGATGTGTGGTACACGGGGGGACCACGGAGGGGCGCGTTTGGGGGGACAAGCGTAAAAATACGCATTTGTGGAGTCGCCACCAATATTTATGGGAAATTGGAACCGTTTGAATACTTTATGCCATGTAAAGACATAAAGTAATGACATGAACACTAAGAACGCGTTACCCTTAGCATTCTATGTCTAGAATGACTCTCGTGGATGCCAATGAACACGGATGTTCACAGAGATCTGGAGTAAGGGGTGAGGGTACGTATTAGGAAGCTCTTTAATCGAACACTTAATCCCGCCCGCCTCGATATCGACATGTACTAATGATTAGAGAAATCGTTCGTATTTGATATGTTACCGATTATATGCATGCAATGCAACATCCAACATTTTAATCCTAGCATGTGAATTAGACTATGTCAGTGAACATGTAATTAGCACTCAATTATGTAGAAATTGGAGATTTAGAATTGATTACATATGAGAGAGAAACAAAAATCATACAGTACAATGATTAAATAAGATTACAATGGAATACATGATCCACGTCAGAAATATATTCCAAACGGAGATTTAAAGAAAAGAAAAGATTTGAAAACTAAAAGACAGATTAAGAGCGATATTACGACTACTATTTAGTTAATTACGTAATTAAATCTACGTCAAAGCGAGAAAGCAAGTTCAGGGCAGAAGTCAACCCAGAACAGGCACAACAACAGTTGCGTCCTCTGGAAGAGGCGCACGGCTCATTGCTTCCGTTCTTGAGTTTAACTCTGACTGTGAAGTCAAAACCGCAAGCATTTAACATTCCTTTGTATATTTACGATTAATTATTGACCTATAACTCGAGTATAAGTGGTTTAACATAATAATTACACTATAATTTGTATCAATAACGAATTTCGGAGAGTTGATATGAACAAATCGAATCTCCAAGACCCACATTTGACTTAAAGACGAAACGTTTTACATGAAAGATTATATAGAAGAAAAATAAAAGAAAAAAAATCAAAAAAATCACATGAACGAGAGGAAGAAGAAGAAAAGCAGGAGCAGGGCAGTGTCTGGAAGAGGCGCTGCAATCCTTCGAGGAGGCGCAACTGCTACTGCGTTCCTTCTCGACATTTGATGACTGCTAAAAATATTTTGTAAAAAGGTTTAGTTTTGAAATCGATTTTGAACTTACTTCTGACGTGAATCTTACATTAATTGAGCAGAAAAAATAAATACAAATAAAAGATGGGATTTACATCCTCAGACTTACATGTTTGACGAAATGAGATTAACTACGTTAACGTTTAGTGATTGCTCGACTCGAATGTACGTAGAAAGTGCCCTCGTTAGAGGATCTAAATTGATTGATTGATTGATTGTGTAGTGGTCAAATTGGTCGGTCATGCAACGTGACAGGTACCCAGAAAGATCTGAGCTTACGTGGTCGATTGATCAAGCTCGTAATTGTCGAAAGCTTAGGGCAAAGTCTAGAATGCAAAGAGAAAAGAGAAGGCCAGAACACTTGAGTGCCAAAAAAAGTGAGATCGGAGCTCTCCTTTTATACAAGAAAATATGAAGAGTTTTGGAATAACTCAAACTTTGGAAAGAAATCACGAAAATATTCTAAAAACAGAGAAAACAGGCTGGAGAAGGGCCGCAGCAGGACCTGCGATCCTCCAAAGGGACGCAGCACTTGCTGCGATATTTCCCCAGAGGTTTCCTTCTGCGAAAGAAAGATTTCCACGTTTTTATTATGGAATTGCGGTAGATCTATACTTCCTTTGAAAAAGATACGAGGTATATTTTACCAAAAAAGATATAATTTGAAGATTTAACAAATATCTAGAATATTCTAGAGCGTTATGACTCGACATTTTAAAACGGTTTCTAGAAAATGAAGCGGTTTTCGACCCGAACTCCAAATGAATTCTATTGACTGTCAAAACGACCGTACCGGTGCCTAGATGACGACCAAGGGGTAGACACAAGTGTTTGAGCAATCACTTGACGATAAACTTACGAATTGTCATAAATAGTTTCGCGTACCAAACCTGCGGCCCAATCAACATTGGGTGGTTGGCGGAAGGTATTGAACTGAGGTATCTATATGATGAGATCATGAGAGAAAGGGCATATTGGTGGTAAATTGTAATTTTAATTGGGTAAGGGTATATTGGTCATTGTAATTTTACGTAAGACGATAAAACAAAGTCGAGTTGGTAATTACAAAAACAAGGTCAATAGAATGTAGAATAAGTGAAATTGGTGGTAATGAACATAAGTTAAGGGGTTATTTGAAAAGTACACCATATAAGATGGTAAATTGTAAAAAGAGTACATAATAGGTGGTAAATTATAATTTTTCCTTATTATATATCTAAGTTCATCATAACTAAAAAATTATTACAATTTTAAAATTTTAAAATAATTTATTAACATAATTTTTGGAACATATTTATTAGTTTGTTCCAATTTTAATAAAATCTATATTGATGTGAGAATACTTTATAAACAAAGTTCAATTTTATGTAATTCTTGCAAGTTATTTTTATTAAATGTAAAACAAAGAGCGTAATTTTTTTGTAAATTTATAATAATCGTTAAATGTGTTGATAAATTGTGTTGATGAATAGAACGTAAATATTTTAATATTGAATCTTGTGATTTTGGTTGAAAAATAAAATATTGGGTTTAATTTAACTTTTGGTCAAACTTATGGGGTTAAACGCTACATTTGTAATTTATGGGACTTAATCTCACAATTACCCAAAGTTATGGGGGTTTCACCACTTTCGCGGGATTCTCAATTGTTTCATATAAAGTTTTCTATGTGATGGTCATAATAGACGACATGTTGTTGTTTGGGTTAATAATGACATGAGACTGTTCGTGAGCAATTTGAGATCAACTCGGTAACGGTAGGCTCTCGGTTCTTGTGAGCATGACTCGAGCTTGAGTTCGGCTCGGATCCTTTGTGCAGTTTACTTTACATTGAATTCATGAAAATAAAGTTTTTTAAATACTCCTCTTTAATTTACGTTTTTTTTAAATCTTTTTATATGAGTTTACTTTACATTGATTTCATGAAAATAAAATAATCCTTGACCATTGAAGTTGTTGAAGAAGACAGCAATTGTCGATTCAAGTGACGCTAGCAAGGAACATCGCATCACAACATTTGAAGGAGATCATGATGTGTACCAAATGTCATAGAAGATGACAAACATGGATTGAGAGGGAGATACGATAAAGAAAGAAAACCACGATCGGAACACTGTTTTGTGAAACCTAAACATTGCGGCTAATGCAGACGTGAGTTCTCAGAGCATGAATCACCGACGTATAACCCAAAGCATAACACAAAACTCTCATTGAATGAAACGAGGTGCTAATTGGTCACTAGAAGATTGAGCTATAAAATCAGACAAACGTGCACAACTAAAAGCCAGGATAAATTAGTATAAAAAATCCCGCATAAATGAATTATAGGGAGATTTTAACTTTTAAGAACTTTCATTAGGAGTAGATGAGTAGCACTTGTAAATAAGAGTTGGCAGACGACGAATTGTATATGTTGCCAGGTTGCCATATACCTCAAACCCAAGATTGAGCACGGAGCATAACGTCTATGAGCACCAACAAATCCACGCAATTCAAAAGAACCTCCTCAGTAAATATTGAACACGAATATGATTAAGCACATCCTCTATCATAACCCAGCTGAGTACCACTTAAGGCTATCGAGCATAGAATAACATTAAAGCCCTAAACATTACAGGGCTTTTGCCCAAATTTTAGAATTCTGAAGAAGATGAGGTGTCCAAATAAACCTTTATTCCACCTTAATTAGCTGTTATTCTTTCCAATTTAGAGGAAGCAGATTAAAACCGTAAAAGATAAATTTCAAATAGTTAGCTTAACCCTATTAATGGTAGGAGCAGTGCCTCTTGTGTTCATCACATAAGCAACGTACTCTCCGTAGTGCATTGTAATTTCTGAGCTCTGATATCGAGTCAACTGAATGCTCTTCCACACAAATTCTATAATAATACCGTTATAACCAGCTTTACGCATAAGTGAGTCAATGGCCTCAAGTTGGGTCCACCCTGAAAGAATCAAAATATGAACTTAGAATTGAGAGAGTTTGTTTGAAATCAAACTCAAATCATATTCAGCTCAAGAAATTCTGAATTTATGGTCAAATGCTCTTAGCACAACCAAAAAAGCAACTTCAAAAAATTAAATACCCGAAGAAAATAAGAATCTCATTTGTTTAAACCAATAAGCAACACAGCCCACCTTCATGCTCAGCAATTTCAGGCAAGTATGTGGCATTTCGTCTAGCATTGTTGCCAGGATCAATAAAATCATTTATGATATCATGCTTTCCTACATGCCATAAGATTGATCAGACGTCCCAATTTCACGTTATTTCATAGTTCATATAATCTCATATGGTTCCAATGTAAATCATGACAAAACATATTATTTAATAGGGAAAAAATGTAATAAAAAAATAGCCACACAAGCTCCCAATTTCAAAAACAAATAACCACTTTTCTCAAATTAATAACTATGAGGATCTTGATACTATACTTTCATAATAACTCATATTAGCATACCTATTCATCACATCTACAAACGATGTTAGTTAACATGCTCCATCGAAAACAATGGAACCTTGTAATTACCTTGCGATGAGTTTCTATGTTAGCGGCCTTTTTAAAATCTACCTCCGCAAAACATGCAACCATAAACCAATACAGTAATTCAAGGTCAACTTTCAATGGCTAGAATAACCCATCTTCCTCAATAACCACATTGCCACATTGGATTTTCCCGGACCCGGACCCGATACGGATTTTTAAAAAACGTATCGTATACCCGAAATTCGTATCGTGTACTAAAAACCGTATACCGTATCGTATCTGTTTATTAAAACTGTATCTTATATGTTTGGTCAGCCCTAGGTGGTAGGGCGGTAGTAGTGATTTATTGTTGGTAGTTCTATGGAAGGTTATTAGGTGTGTTGATATGGGTGCTATGTGATGTTGTGGATTTTTATTATGGTGGCTTTAGTGTTTTGGCATCGATGGTATATTGGTTGGGTTTGTATAATTATTTTGGCGCAATATTAAGGAATTTGCTAGAGATGTTTCGGGTTTGGATGTCATTTGGTGAGTGGTATCAGAATTATTCAAAGAAAAGTGTTGGTAAAAGTTGATATTAGAGTCGGGAATTCTTGTGTGGATTTTTTGGAGTTATCGTTGGCATATTGGGTTTTGGGTTATAGTTTTTGTCGGTGTTAGTGCGGATGTCTTGTGATAGAATGTTATTTTGCTAAGAGTTGATGTATATTATTGTGGGAGACTTGGGTTTATGATGTGGTATCGAGTTATGTTGGGATTGCGTGTCGGTTTTGGGAGGCGCCTTATGTATTTGTTGATGCCTTTTGTTTTGTTGGTCTAGAGACCGCTTGGTTGCAATGAGGGGGTGAATTTCGAGGACAAAGTAATTTTTAAGGGGGGAGGATTGTAATACTCGTATCTTTGGAGGGTTCTTCGGTCGATTTTAGAGTGTACTCGACCGAGCAGGGGAGGCACTCGATCGAGTTGAGGTGTACTCGGTCGTGTGACCTGTTTTCGGAAGTTCCTGTTTGTTTGCATTCGGAGTGGTGTTACTTGGTCGAGTGGGATGTTACTCGAACGAGTAATTGTCAAATAGTTTCTTCATATTTATTATCTCCGTGTGAGATGTAATCAATGTAAAAGTCTTTTATCTCTCTTGTTTACTCATAAATCTTCATAATAATGTCATGAAACTTCTCTCTAAACTCTCTAATCATCATTTAATCGTCTCTCATAATCTCTAATCATCTTCTTAATCTCTTCTTGGATTTGGTGTGGAATTCATCCTTCTAGATCTTTCTTTAATCTTTCTTCCAATTGTTGTAAATAATCTTCATCTTAATCATGTGAATTCATCTTATCCTCTTTCAAGGTAGGGTTTAGAGTAATTAGTATGAGATTAGTGATTCGATTGATTATTAGGTTGAGATTATGTTATTAGATTTGTTTATATTGATTAGAATGTGTTATAATGATTATCTTATGTTAGATTATTAATTTTAAGGTATAATTTGGGAGATATTGATATAGTTGTTAGTATTGATGTTGCTTGACCTTGAAATTGGGGAAAAATATTGTAAATTATTATTTGAAAGTTGATATTATTTTATGAGTCTAATATTGATAGAATTTGTACTGATTGTACTACTATAGTTAATGTAGGAAAGGTGTTCGATGAAATGCGAATTGTTCTTCTTTACTTGTTGGTTGTGTTGGAGTATGTGTCCTCGGCAATAGTGCGATCGCATAATTAAATCTCAATAACAAGAATACGAAGAAATGACAAATATTATAGTCAACTGGTTAACATTAATCGGTAACGATTGCCTTACTAAAAGTTGACGTTACCGTCGTATGATGGTGGTGATCAGTTGATCTCTTGAGGTCATACCTAAAGGATGATCCCCTAATCATATAAATTAATTAATTAATTGTACAGCGATACAGATTAATTAATCCCTTAAATTGAACAAAGTATAAATTATAAGTGAGAATTGTATCTTATTGTAATATCATTAAATATGATTCATTTTAGTAATTTAATTGTTATATTACTAAGAATGTTTAATGTTATGAAACATTTGAGATAAGCATAATTGGTAGGTCATAATTACAATTAGTTGTAGATTATATTAACCAAATATGAGATGACCCATTTTATATACATGTGATTATAAATTATTACTTAAAATGTTAAGTTTAATTTATTTGTTATGAAATTGCATTTAAATTGGTTAAATGTATATTTATAAGCTAAATTACATGTCACATGTCACATATCACATATGTGACAAATGACAAAATCACAAAATAAAATGGACACCCATATTACACATGGGGCCGGTTTTGACAGCTACAAGGGTAGGAATTTAGGCTTTATTTGGTGTTCTAACTGAAAATTAGACCACATGATTACCAACTAAACTTATAGCCTAATCTAATGCATTGTTAAGAACAAAAGCAAAAATCACCAACCCTTTCCCCATGTGGTGGCCGATCATGTTGAGCAAAAAGCATTCCTAACTTGATCTCATATTGAGAGATCAAACTTATCTCTCTAAAATTCACATTCCCACACTAAAAGAAACTTAAGAAGTTTAACTTGACTTCATATATTTTTAATAAAATTACTAAGTATAGTAATAGGAGTTATTAGATTTACATAAAGGGCTACTAATATATTACTTAGTGTAGTTACTTTATAGAAATTAAGGGTTGTCTTGGGTGCTACTAATTGGAGAGTTCTTATACTAAGAACTAAGAGTTCATCCCTCACATTTTAAGCTCAAGAACAAGTATAGGAAGGTGTCATATTCTTGTGCCCAAAAAGTCCAAAATCTATGTGAGAAAAAGCTTCTTCTTATTTTGTATTACTCCGTATTTAGTTATGCATGGATAAGATCCACCTAGTTTATGAGTAAACTAAATTATTTTTGTTATTATAAATGTCTAATAATGGGTTAATGAAACCAACAAGCGGTATCAAAGCTTTGGTTGTTGCATGCATAATCAATTTATAGTTTTTTCTAGCTAATGACAACTTAAATAAAACTAGTATTTTGTGATTTATGAGATAAAGTCAAAAAGTCATTTGCATGTTAATATATTCTGGTCCTAATGTTATTTTAGATCATATTGATTATTTATGAAAAATTTATATTGCTTAAATATGATTTTTAGTGATTTTAATACATTTTAATGAGTAAAATGAAATTTAATGTACTAAAAATAGGTAGACTTATCTTCTGACCTTGAAATTTTTATACAACATCACATGCATAGTTTACTTACTGTTTGTAAATTACATGTGACACCTTGCGATTTATCAATAAAGTAAACACATAGATTTGCAGCGGAAATACAAGATTTTTAAAACTTTAGAATCAAAACCGCGAATGTCACTATATTATAAAACCAAAACTTAATTTAATAAATCGTTTATAGAAACTGCATCTTAAATAAATACAAGCTACACCGATCCCTTGATAAAACACAATTAATATAATAAACTAATATAAACTACACGCTAAGGGTGAATCGTTGTAAGAACAACGCTCGCTAGCTCACTCACCACAACCCCATGCAAACACCGACCTGTACCTGTACATTCATGAAACATGAACGCCACAGTCAGTGGGGAGTAACTTCGGGTTCTCCCAGCCATATCATAAGTAAACATACATAAACAACAATTAAACATGTAGAATCTTATATACAAGTGAATCATGTGAAGTACAAACATACATTTCAAGATAATATAAGATTCGGTAAGACTACGCGAAAGAGGCGGAAAGAGATCTATAGTCATAGTCAAGCAATTACGCTACATGCAATGACACCACCTCGTAAGGATACAACATTTGACGGTCGAGTCGATCAACGCATTGCGTTCACCTCCTAACAACGTCGTCATATCCCCACCAAATAAATGCACAACGGCATCACGGATTCACGGTTACACCTCATCGCTTTGACATTAGGTCTAACGAGTATAAAGTGTGACCGGGAAATGAGAGTTCAAAACCGTTATTAAATGACATTCAAAACATAACATAAGTCTAAACCGACTTAAGGGAAAATAAAGAAAAACCGTCACAAAACATGTAAATAAAACATGTGAGATAATAAATATTCTAAACATGAATATTTAATGTCATTATGTAAGTTTATAAGATAAACAAACCATACAAACTATTACATGTAAAGACAAGTGGAAAAGAAATGAGAAAAAGGAAACAGGGGGTCCCAGCCGGTCAGGTGGACCGGCTGCCGGGTGCCCGGCTGGCACCACGAAAACAGTAAGCAACCATGACAACTTACATAGACTCCCAGCCGGTGGGTGTGACTGGCGGCCGGCTACCCGGCTGAGGGTTGCAGGTCAATCTGAAAAAGTGAAGAAAAGGGGAAGAGGAGGAGTCCCAGCCGGTGGGACCGGTTACCGGGTGGCCGAATAGGACACCCAGTCTAACAAAATATCAACTAAAACTTACAGGGGTGCCCAGCCGGTTTGCGGGGCCGGCGGCCGGTCAGGCCGACTGGGACTTACGCCTCACCAAAATCACCAAATTTGTCCAATTTAACTACAGGGGCTACCAGCCGGTTGGGGTGACCGGCGGCCGGTGGGCCGGCTGGGACAACATGCCCGAAAAAAAACATTCAACAACAACAATTACTCTTAATCCTTTGATACCCATATAATCCAAACAACATTTATCATCAACAAACCACATTCAATGCATCCTAATTATCACCAATCATTGGATAAGATCATTTAAGGCAAACAAAGGCACATTTATTCCTCAACTCAAGTTCAAACATGATAAGTAGACATAATTAACAACATAAATGTAACTTAGCATAAGATTAGTGAAGGATAAGCATAAAAGATGAATTTATACATATGAATGACAACTAACACATATCCATATGAAATTAAGGCAAAGAATTCATCTTTCACTAAATAAAAACTACTTTTAACACTTAAAACACATATTGGTATCGAGTAACCCTTCACCGTTACCTTTTAGCGTCTTCAAATTTAGTTAGCTCCTTCTTCTTCTTCAACGAGAAAGATAGCTTCTGTCCGGATCTCGGACAAAAAGATGAATAGTTCGCCTTGAGAAAAAAATGAGAAAAAACAAAAATGATAAAGACGAGACTTTTATTACTTTATTAGAAATGGAAGAAGAAAATAGGAAGAATAGGCTAAAAATTAGTGAATTTGGATAGGAAATGAGGGAGATATGATATTGTAAGTGATTGAAGGTTTTTGGTGTCTCTACAATGGAGGTAGGGTTTTAGTGTGTTCGTTTGGGTGAGGGAGATGAAGGAATGTTGCTGAAAAATTGGAGTGATAAGTGAAGAAAACATGGGCCCAAAGGTGAGTAAAGATTTAGAATAAGGCCCAAAGCGAGTCATGAAGTCCGACTCGCCTAAAATTCTGAGTATAGCCCAAATATGGACTCAGATTTGTCAAATTAGACAAGGAAAACTAAGATATAAATTAAATCTAAAATTAAGCTAATTAATAATAATATAATATTATTAAAATAAAATAGGGTACATTTGCAGGTGTTACATTAGATTTATTTCTCATGATTTTATGATTTTTATATGATAAAAATGGAATAAATAGAGGTTAGATGGTTAAAAATAGTTCTCCTTCGAATCAGACAGTGAAATTTTAATATGTTGTCACATACATGTTTTACACACTGTGTGTAAAATTTGATACGAATTAGATTTGTCTTGCATGTTTTATGAATTTTTTAATGTAAAAGTGGCATAAATAATGACTATTTTAGCAAAAATAGCTAACATAAATTTCATAGTATGAGAAAATTATTTTTAATTTCATTTGTGTCCCAATTTACAGAACTAAAGTTGAAAATTTGATTAGATTAATATTCACATGCTTTATATCTTTTATTTGATAAAACCGATAAAGCGCAACCGCTTTTCTCTAAAAATATTCAAAAAATTTAACCTTGATTTTTAACATTATGAGTATCATGATGATATTCCAGAATGTTCAAAGATTTATAATTTAAAATTCAAAATTATTGTAATTAAATTTGGATTTATTTCATCAATATATGAATTTAAAGTCTTAATATGAACAATTATAAAACAACAAGTTGAATTATTGTCAAATATTGAATAATGACTAATTTTTGAGTCCTAAAACAGTTAGGATAATTAACTTCGACTTAAATATGATTTAAGTATTGTTTGATGATTTTAAAATGTTATTATCACGCATTTCCGTAAAACCGAGTTATATTTGATATAAATTTAAATAGGGCGATTTGGCACTTAAAATGAGCATGTTTTATACATATTCTAATGCTGCATATTTTATGAATGTTATATTTTATATATATAATTTTGAATTATGTCATTTTATCTTAGTATGGCCTTAGTTTTAATCGATATTGCCCGTAATGTAAGGGAATATTGATTCGGGTGTAATTTTAATGTGATCTCGCATCACTTTTATTGTATAATTTTATTTTACAAATGTATAATAGGAAATTCTTGTAATTTTATTATATATTTGTAATTATTTGTCGTTCCGAAGTTTCCTAAAGACAGTGTCCTTGGGAGGCGTGCTTATGAAGTTCAAGGAACCAATGGAGTTGGTTTCCGAATTTGTAATAGATTATTTTTTTTTCTATTAGGAAGGTCATACTAGGAGATTTATTATTTGCTTGCATTTTATTTAATATGCTTGCATGCATTGCCAAATCGCCATAACTTCACATGCATTTTTTTTATCGCGTTTTCGATCGTGTCAATTACAATTATCGTTAGTTCACCGATTTAGTTCACTTAAACGAGATAGATAATATGTTGACATGACCTCTTGTAAATAATAATTGAGATCAAGCCTTACCAAATAGTAGAACCTATGAGTCTCAATTTCACAAGGAAAGTAGGCCCGGCTTAATAAGGTGCTAAACTTGTTACCTTGGGTAAGTAAGGTAATAAAAGGTTATTATTTCGAAATTTGGATTCAGCTCAACGGAAGTATTCGCGACCGTAGCCGCATGTGTTCCGGGCTTAAGATAAATATTAAAGTAATATTATCGACCGAGAGTTCTAAAAGTAGAATCGATTAAAGAGTTAATCCACCTAATTATGTTATTGAGGGATGAATCGGCTCACCGTGCCCGATTTGGTATGAATTTGGATCTCGGAATAATTTATAATAGTTGGGTAGAGTTCACTATATAAATGTTTAACTTGTTTAAAATTTTTCTAAGTATAAATTTAAAACGATAAATTTTGAAATTTCCTTCATCTTCATTTTGTAGTCAAAATTGTTTAATCGCAATGGAAACTCCTAATTCATCCACAACGTCTAACGCTCCAACTCTCACCAACGTATCATGGCTCCGATCCTTCATAGATCGATGTAAATTAGAAAAGAATGGTGCTAACTTTGCCAATTGGGATGCGCAACTCCTCTTGGCCGCGGAAGGTGACGACAAGCTTCGTTACCTAACCGTAGCCCCTCCCGCTACACCCGAAAGTAGGTCAACCGCCATCATAAGGCAAGCCTACGAGGCTTACCATAAGGAGTCGGTCGCGATCAAAAATGTTTTTATCTTCTCAATGGAGGCCAATCTCCAAAGGAGTGCCATAAAGATGAGCACCGCCAATGAGATCTACACCAAGCTTGTGACCATGTTTTCACAAGCTCCTAGGATCATCCAATATGAGACGGCCTCCGCATTTTTTGACATTAATCTCAAAGAGGGCCAAAACGTTAGCCCTCACGTGCTCAAATTGATTGAGCATGTCCAGACTCTTAAATTGCAAGGAGTTACCATTCCCGAAGAACTCGATATTAATCAAGTTTTACATTCCGTGGGGAAAATCATGGCATATCTGCAGTTTAAGGTAAACTACAATATGCAAAACATGAAGAATTATCTCCACGAATTGCACAAGATGCTTGTGCAAGGCGAGAGATATATGCGGCTAAATGTTAGCACCATCAAGGATGTACTCAATATCAACAACAAGAGCAAGGGGAAATTCAAAAGGAGTGGTAGCAAAGTGAAGAAGCCCTCCACCTTCAAGGGAAAAGGAAAAGCTATTGAAAATAGCTCATCCAGGCCCAAGAAGGGTGCCTCCACTGAGGACAAATGACATTATTGTAATGGCGTAGGGCATTGGAAGAGGAATTGCCCAAAGTATCTTGGATATCTCAAAGCTGGAAAAATTGTTCTAGTAGGTAAATATTTATCCATATCATTTATGTTTTGATCTCAATTTGGTATGTAGATATAAGTTGTGATTCTTTACCTTTTTAATTGTAATTAGGGCACCCTAGCAAGGACAAAGGCAAGGACAAGCAAGCCTAAGGAGGCTCTTCGAGGAAAGCTAAAGTAGCCACCCATGGTAGAAGACATATGGAAGTTTGGCCTTATTTTGTATTGTCTTCCTATTGGGATGTATTATGAGACATTGTTGTTTAGAACTCTTTTTATTTCCTTGTTGGACATGAAAATTTGTTTATTTCCTTTTTCATGAACAATTGGTTGTAACTGAATTTTAGTGACTTGGTTTTCAACCCAAGTCACTCGGTTTGTGGAAAATTTTTGTTCTAAGAACTTTTCATTATACACTACTTGCATAAAAAGACATAAATTGTATCGACTCAAATTGATCATTATAGAATTATGATGATTGGATCATTATAATAAGTTAAATAAGCTATGAATTTGATTCTCCTAATACTTTTGAAATATGAATTGTCAAGTCAAATTGAGTTATTGAACTCAAAGTAGGGAATCTATTAAACCAATTGGCGTCATCACTCGAATTTAAGACTTGTAACCACTTATAACGATGGTAAATGACATGGATTTGATACCACATCTTTAGCTTATAAAACTAGTCTATCTCGAAGCTAAGATACAATGATTTTTCAATAAAGTCTTTCATAGATCATTTAAGGTCAAGTTGTGATACTTATACCTCCCTCACTATCATTAGTAAAAAGTTTTTTATAACTCATGATGCTATCTTTAAAGAAAATAGTTGTATTTTTCTATAGAGAGAGTGGGAAAAAATAAGCTACAAAAAAAATCTAGTTAGGAACTAGTGAGGAAACCAAAAGAAAATGTTCTTAGGTAGACTCAGGACTAGTGAGGAGACCAAAAGAAAGCGTTCTTAAGTGAATCCTTAGACTACTGTGGAGACCAAAAGAAAATGTTCTTGATATAATGAGATCATGATCTATGAACTGGATGTACCTAGTAATTTTAAATTTGATTTTCTACATAAAGAGCCTTATGAAACTAAATGGAATCTAGGCAAAAGAAATGATCTATTTTTGAGTTCTATGGAGCACTCCAAAATAAATAAAAGTTGCATAGATGGACATGAAAATGTCTACAAAAGCTAAGTTAATGTGTAACTAAGCTAAGGTCTAAATCATCAGTAATATACCTCATAGTGAGTGTGTACAAGTTACACATCAAAACCATTTTTCAAAATGGGTATTTGGAATGGGATGTGTACCGACACATACCTAAGGTTTCAACCAACACTTAAAGGTTGTTATGATCATTTCAATTATGTTATATAAGAATAGTTTCACTCGAATCGTCGAGAAGTCATGTGTTGACATGAATTTGAGTAGGAATTAAAGTTATCATGTATAGACATGAAGTTCAGTGGGAAAAATTGTCTCCCTCGTAAATGACGTTTCACTCATGGAGAGTGACGTACTAATATTACCTTTCGTAAAGGAGTGTTTAGATTTTCAATTTTGGATGAAACAAGGCATTATGCATACTAAAATCAAAATCTATTATGAAATAGAAGTTTTTAGCTTGGCATTTAGACAAGTGTCTTATAAAGATAAGATCCTTCATCTATTTCAACAAGTTGAGTAGGTTCTTCATATTGATGAAAGTGAGATCACTATGAAACGATCATAGTCATCCACTGAACCTAAGAGTTGTTGATCACGTGATTACTAATGTTTCCGCCATTATACCAATCATGCATGCCATGATATGCACATACCTTAATGACTTGAATGCTTTGAGCATGACAAGCCAGAAACAAATCAATCTACATGAGAGTCATTGGATAGCCTTCAAGAACACCCATGAGATTCTCGAGGAGAACTAGGCATTCATTCTTGTGTTTGGTAGAGATAACTTGGTTATGTGTAAAAGGTTACACAAAACCAAATTTCCAAACTTATGAGGATTTGCCGAAATCTTAGGCTAACTTTTGTCATATAAATGCAAATAACTAAGAAGATTGAAGAGTCAATCATTAAGAATCCTACAAATAGAGTCTTAGTATATTATGATGAGGATAAGGTGGCTTGTAAGGAACTAATAGTAGATCCTTTCACCAAGATACCTAGCACATAATTATCATGATAACAAGTGGGAGCATCTTTCAAGTTAAAGAGTCCAACACTAGATAGAGATCTAGAAATGTATTTAGATAAATTCATATTATTAGGAATAATATTGAATGGAAGGAAAAATTAATTCATAAGGTTGGAATAAATGGATACATGGTATATCCACTACCCAAGCCTTTATTGCATTTGGACGAGTACACCATGTAGTATCATGGAACTTATATGATTTAGATTCTAAGATATAAAGCAATAACATTGTGTTGATTGTTCATATTTGATAATCACATTCATCGTTTGAGTTTCTAAAACTCATTTTCACTTTATTATATCCAAATAGGTTGTTTTGACAATTTTGAACCATATTAAAGTGAACTGGATTAACATAGTATTCGCCCCTATTTGCTTATATGAGGTGACGTCTCCAAGTGACTAGAGTGTTTTGACTAGAGTGTGATGCGATTGATGGCAAGTTAAAATGCCATAAAGTCATAAGGGATGACTAGTCGATCACATAGGCAGACTGTATAGGACACTTTGTCGGGCAGTGACCGCTTATAGAGTTTTGGCAATTTATATAGCCTGGTCGTGGCGAGAGCTACTATAGTATTATTTTTTAGTCAATTCTTTAGACTAAAGACTATTCGCCTAAGATGACACAGTTTCAGAGTGACTTTAATTTATGCTCTACGACCTTCATAACTGGGTCAAATACGCATCTTTTGGATCATGATAAGATGTGCCTATTCGAAAGGAATAGTGTGATAGGAATTGTCCACCCCTTGTCAGGGTTATTTAAAATCTCAAGGCCACTCGAGGAGTAGTAAGATGGAAATGCGTGGCCACGCTCGGAAGGTATCTATGGTAGATAATTCCGGTCAAACAGTTACTCTCCAGATCGAGGAAACCACTCTTGCTATGATCGAATACAAGTACGACCTGCAAGACACTTTGCGTTGAGTGGGAGATAGTAATAGGACAAGAGAATTGGTGACGCACACTTGTCTCGGACAAGTGGGAGATTGTTGGACTATGTGTCCTTGGCAATAGTGCGATCGCATAATTAAATCTCAATAACAAGAGTAAGAAGGGATGACAAATATTATAGTCAAATTGTCAACATTAATCGGTAAAGATCGGCTTACTAAAGTCGGACGTTACTGTCATATGACGGTGGTGATCAGTTGATCCCTTGAGGTCACACCTAAAGGACGATCCCCTAATCATAAAATTTAATTAACTGTATAGCGACACAGATTAATTAATCCCCTAAATTGAACAAAGTATAAATTATAAGTGAGAATTATATCTTATTGTAATATGATTAAATAAGATTCATTTTAGCAATTTAATTATTATATTACTAAGAATGCTTAATGTTTATGAAACTTTTGACATAAGCATAATTGGTTGATCATAATTACAATTAGTTGTAGATTATATTATGACAACACCAAAATGTGTCGTGTTCAGTAGTGTTTATTAGGTTCATTTAATATAATTTTTACGGGTCGTTAGCATCGTTTTAATGCTAACCTTAGTCCTTGTAATTATGTTGTTATTTAGTATTTTTTTAGTCAAATTTTAGAGTCAAGCCCGGAAGTCAACAAAAGTCAAAGTCAAATCCGAGACCCGAGACCCAAACCCGACAAATGGAGTGGGCTAGGAGCAAATTATCAATGCAAGAAGAGCAAGTCCAAAGGGTCAATGGAAGTCAAGGCGAGACTAGCATTCAAAGGGGTCAACGAAAGTCAAGGCGAGCGTTGAAGAGTAAAAACTGGCAGCATGAAACGCTGCCAGCGCCAGTGAACACTGCCGCCGTCCCACGACGCTGCCAACGTTCGTGGGCGCTGCCAGCGTCCTGGCCTCAGACAGGTGTTCCTTCATTCTCCGTCTTGTCATTTTGAGGCCCATTTCTCAAGGCCCTAGGTTTCCTGAGCCAAGGGTATAAAAAAGCCAGGTTGTAGAGAGAGAAGGGGCATTCACTACATTCCATTCATTTCATAGTTTCCATAACATTCCATATTAGAACTCTCTCATTTTGGTTCTTTTTGGCTTGTAATTTAAGTTGAACTTCATTTTTGGGTTGTAATATTGGATTATGGGTAGCTAATCTTCCATTTCTTAGAGTAATTGGAACAAGTTCTCTCCTTTTAGCATTGTAAGACCTTTTGAACCTCTTCTTCTCTATTTAATACCATTTTCTCATGTTTAAATTCCATTGTTGAATGAATTATTGTTGAGACTAACCATCTTAGCAAGTGTTTTTTTAATTAGTGCTTTGTCTAGATAAATTTGGTTAATTTGTCTTGATATTGTTGAAGCAACCTTGAAAGATTGTAACTTTGGTTTAAAAGTTGGAATGTTTTGAGTGGAATTTGGTTTATTGTGTGATTAGAACATGGTTTAATGTTTTATTTCATGATTCTAGCTTGTTTCTTTGGTTTTGTTCATAAAGCTTGCATCTTTGATTTGGGCTCATGGTTTAATGGGTGTAAATTGGGTTGTAAAGGGTCATCCTTGGTTGGTTTAATCCATGTTGACTAATTTCTTAGAAACTTGTATTAGATAATTAGAGAAGAGAGGAAAGGAAGAGTCTTTACTTTGTTAATTGTTGGGAACTTGGGAAAATTACACTAAGTTGTTTCTCCATATTTGAATATTTGAATCTTTAGTTTTCATTGGTTATTGTAGACTTGTTAATGAATTTCTCCAATCAAATCTTCTCCCTATATGTTATCCTACATGTTTTCTCATTGTGAATATTATAGTTTGTAATTGATTTAAGCTTTTGTCTTAATTAGTGTATTAATTTGTGATTAGAGTAATTAGTTAGTAATTAGTTTTGTTAATTGGATTTTTGCAAGAGTCTAGATTAGATTAATTTAGTTAATACCGCCTTCTCTTGGGTTCGACCCTATTCTTACCATTTTACTACCTTTATTTAAGATAGTTTGTGTTTGTTTAGGAATTATAAATTGTTATTTGATCGTAGCTAATTAGCGGATTTAACGACACGTGGATTAGCCTTGTCATATTAACCAAATATGAGATGACCCATTTTATATACATGCGATTATAAATTATTACTTAAAATGTTACGTTTAATTTATTTGTTATGAAATTGCATTTAAATTGGTTAAATGTACATTTATAAGCAAAATTACATGTCACATGTCACATATCACATATGTGACAAATGACAAAATCATAAAAAATGGACACCGATATTACACATGTGACCGATTTTGAGAGCTACAAGGGTAGGGATTTAGGTTTTATTAGGTGTTCTAATTGAGAATTAGATCACATGATTACTAGCTAAACATATAGCCTAATCTAATGCATTGTTAAGAACAAAAGCAAAAAGCCCACCCCCCCCCCCCCCCCTTTCCCCATGTGATGGCCGGTCATGTTGAGTAAAATAAGAGGACAAGGTTTCCCCTATACTCCTAACTTGATCTCATGTTGAGAGAACAAGCATATCTCTCTAAAATTCACATTTTAACATTAAATGAAACTTAAGAAATTTAGCTTTAATTCATATATTTCTAATAATATTACTAAGTGTAGTAATAGGAGTTATTAGATTTACATAAAGGGCTACTACTATATTACTTAGTGTAATAATATTGTACAGATTAGGGGTTGTCTTGGGTGATACTAATTGGAGAGTTCTTATACTAAGAACTAGGAGTTGATCCCTCACATTTTAAGCTCAAGAACAATTGTATCAAGCTGTCCTATTCTTGTGCCCAAAACGTCCAAAATCAATGTGGGAAAAAGTTTCTTCTTATTTTGTACTTCCTCCCTTCAACTCCAATCTACCATATTACTTTTTCACATTTGCCAACACGTGTTTTACGCGGTAAATATCGTTAGCTACATGTTTGCAAAAATTATAAAAGTTAGATATTAATAATGTACTCGTAAAGACGAATCAAACAAGATCACACATGAATATATTTTTTACTTATATATTGAGAGAAAATTGCAATTATATGCTTACTTGTGAATAGTGTATAAAAGTAAAAGTGGTAGAATGGAGTTGAAGGGAGGAAGTATTATTTAGTTATGCATGCATAAGATCCACTTAGTTTATGAGTAAACTAAATTTATTTTGTTATTAGAAATGTCTAATAATATGTTTATGAAACTTACATATTGAACTTGGTTGAGTATTCGGATTCCATTGTTGGTACTTCATGTGATAGGATTGCTATTTGGAGATGATTACTTGGAAAGCTAAAAGGTAGGTGAATCCCACTCAGTTGATCTATATGTGATTGATTGTATGATATGTATTGCGATATAGTTGTAGTATGTTGATTGGAGTTTGGAGTTTGGATATGAGATCTTAGTGACTACGTCATGATGTGTACTACCTCGGGAAATCGAGTTGGTAACCCTTCCATTTACCTTGGCCGGTTAAATGGGGATGTTACAAAATAGCAGGTAAGCAGACTTCTCCCTCATTTTATATAACTCCTTCCGTCCCTTTTCATCGAGGAAGGGTAATCTACAATACAAATGGTCCATTATTATATACCCCACGTTAGTTGAAGAGGTCAATTGATAAGCTTAAATGACTAGTGCTTAAAGGGATTGAAAGTACTACTCATATCAACAAAGTGCACTTTATTTTATGGTTATCCATGCAAAAAAGCTCAAACGTTAAGCGTGCTTGACTAAGAGTAGTCTTAGGATGCGTGATCTCCTGGGAAGGTTCCCGGGATGCGCATGAGTGAGGACAAAATGGGCTGGAAAGGACCCGTGTTGATCTGTGGGTCATGTACACAGCCTGTCGAGCTACCGTGAGTGACCGCTCCCGACCCAGGGTTTGAGCCGGGGTGTTATAAATGGTATCAGAGCAACCCTGCGACCGTGTGGTGATGGAGGCAGTTGTTATACGCTCCTGGAGGCAGTTGTTATACGCTCCATTGTGATCACCCACCTAGCAGAGGACGATTCTGGGTTAGCAGTTATACTCCCAGGTGCAACGAGGACGTTGCGTTCATCAAGTGGGGGTGATTGTAACACCCCACGTTAGTTGAAGAGGTCAATTGATAAGCTTAAATGACTAGTGCTTAAAGGGATTGAAAGTACTACTCATATCAACAAAGTGCACTTTCTTTTCTGGTTATCCATGCAAAAGAGCTCAAAAGTTAAGCGTGCTTGACTGAGAGTAGTCTTAGGATGGGTGACCTCCTGGGAAGGTTCCCGGAATGCGCATGAGTGAGGACAAAACGGGCTGAAAAGGACCCGTGTTGATCTGTGGGCCATGTACACAGCCTGACGAGCTACCGTGAGTGACCGCTCCCGACCCAGGGTTTGGGTCGGGGTGTTACACATTACCTCAATCCAATGGTCAGCAAATTATTGCCCAGTAATTGGGCTTCGAAATTAATGGGCATGTATTTTTACCCCTTGGATTTGTAGTAAATCCTGCAGTACTTGGCAATTACTGGAGAGATGTTCAATATAATGTGGATGATGCAAAAAGAGTTAATGTGACACATACATGCCACAAGAAGGCAAAATAGCAAACCCCCAAAATGCGGTAAGGTGAGTAGACCTAACAAACGGGTCAATCGGGTCAGATTTGGGTTTTTTGGGTTTGCAAGAGCTCGGGCTAGGCCGAGTTGAGTCAGGTCATTTTGGGTTCATATCATTTTCAAGTAGGTTTTTTTCAAACTATTGAGGATAGCGGTAAGTTTGTGATAAAAAAACATTCGTGGATTAAATAGGGTCGAGTCAACTCAGGTTTTAGGTATTAGATTTGGGTCCTCAAATTAGGTATGGGTAGGGTCCGATCATTCAAGTCAGATAAGGTTTTCCAGGTCTAAAGGCGAGGATAAGAGAACTCTTTAGAATAAGAAAGACCTGAGGATGATCTTTTAAATAAGCATCAATACCTAATGTAACAGTCATAACGGAGATAAGAAAATTTTGATGATGGAAAAAAGAACACAAATCTAACTAACTGTCAGAAACGTTCTAAGAGTCATCAACAATAATAGAGGACATTGTGAGGAGAAGTGGTCATAAAAGAAGAGATTAAAGAGGCTTAAGGGCTAAGAGCATACAATATTTATATTAGACATTTATCATACTTTAAATAAAAACATCAACAAAGAAAAGACATGTACATATTGTATGTAATGCATGCAATATTAAGTGAAATAAAATACAAATTTATTGTTATTTTTGTTTGTTATACCAGTTAAATCTCTATAAACAACTATGAAAAGGGAAAAGTGTATTATCCAAGTGTCAATTAGTTTAGCTAATAAAATCAAATGTTGAAACAATAATGATCGTTAATGAAATTAGGAGGCATTAAAACTGTTCTAAAGTCCTTTTACACAGTAAAGGCTAAAAGTCCTTACACATCATACATTTAGTCAATTATTTTAAAATTCGTGCAAAGCATGGGCAGCATACTATTTGTACAATAAATACATTGTACTTTCTCATCATATGCAAATCATAGTGATTACCTTCCGCTTCTACATGATTCTCCCTATATATACAATAAACACTGTACAGATACATTAACAAGTAATCTTACCATCCCCTTTCAAACAAATTATATGTACAATAATGTCCACGTTACATCTTACATTCTTCCTCTTGATAACTAAATCCCTCGTCTATAACACCAATGGACTATCAATAAAAATGATCCTTATAGACTCACCTCATCTACGAATCGTACCAAGTAGTCTTCGTATATATGAACGACACCAATTACTCGCCAATATAACCATGTGTCGGGTTCTCAATTTTAGAAATGAAGTCAGAGTAATATTCCCGATTAAAATCAAGTAACAATTTTATAGACTTAAATCTGGTTATTATGTAACTTAAATTTCTTTTGGGGGTAATACAAGGGAACAGTCCGCACATACTCCTTATTTGCTACTAGACACGGGCTATGACGAGACTTGGATTCAATGTGAAGGTTGCAATCCTTGTACTGAGTTAAAAAGTGATCGTAATTTTCACTATAAAGAGTCCACTTATTTTACAAGATTGACTTTAGATGATCTGTTATGCTTTTCACGTATTACTTACGATGGCTCATGTGGCTATATAGCTGGTTATGGACGTGCACGAACAACTGGATTTGTAGGAAGTGATGTGTTTTATTTCTTAGACACAAGGACATGAAATTTTGATGTGTACCCCGGTTTAGCATTCGGGTGTGGACTACATAACAAAAATTTCGTGTTTGGGGAGAATAGCGGACCTAAAAACATTATAGCTCTTGGAGCTTGGTAGAATACATTCTTAGCCGAGCCAATTCCGTACACAGATCCCTTCTTGAAACCCTTTACCAAGTCGAACCAAATCTCATTATCGGGCTTCTTGGGTTGCCTTGTTTTCTCGGCCAAAAATGCATCCTACAAAATATAAACATTATGATTAAAAATAGCTACAAAATTAGATAAACATTCAAAAAAATGAACTTATTGTAAAAATCCAAAAATGGTTTGAAACTAACATATAGTTCCTTTTCTTTCAGCTTAATCCAGTATCTTCTATCGTCTTGGAGTCGGGAATGGATATCAAGGAAGAGCTCCGGAGCCATGGGCGTGTTACCTTTTTTCTTCTTACCCTTCTAAAAGAAGAAAGACATGTATAAGAAGATTTTAATAATAAAAAGAATTTAAGTTATAATTTTCAAATATGTAATATAATGGATTAAAATGTAAACTTACACCTAAAACTAGATCCAAGAAAGATCTAGATCCTCCGTGATGTGAAGGCTCAGCCGCTCCATCTTTCTTTCCTCCTCTTTTAATGATTGATGTTTGGGCCGACTTAGCTATAAACTCCGGGATTTCACGATATTTCAGCATTTCTTCATATGCACCACCTACAATTTAAATTAGTATTATAAAATATGACAAAATTGTATTAAATTATAACTATATACAAATAACAAAAGAACTTAAATACCTCTCATATGCTCCAGCTCCTTCTTCCTCTTGACAACCTTATACATGTTGTCCTTTAACCGTCTTGTGCATGTCTCATTGTACCTTTCATGTACAATATACTCTAATCCCGCCAGCCAGTCAAATGTTTTCTACAAAAAAGCGGTAAGTATTAGTAAAATAAATTATTAATTGAAAATTATAATAATATAACAAAATATAAACAAAAATATACCCTAAAGTTATTGAACCATTCCTCTTTTTGTGTGGGTGTAGCCTTTGTCCAACAAGTAGGAGCAACCCCCATCATCTTAATCTTTGTACTTTGAGTACAACCTCGTACAACCTTTTGAGCCGAAAACCTGAAAAATAATATATATATTATTAAGGACAAGTATGCATTTATGTTAAACAATATAAAATATTTATAAAATAATAAATTAAAGACATTGGTTGTCTTACCAAAAACCCGCGGGATCAAGTATCATCTTCCCGTCCGAGGTGAACTGGATCTTCGATGCCTGATCAGATGACTCATCGTCATTGGTCGATTCCTCAACCACCGGACCCTGATCAATAACCTCCATATCCTCCTCGTCGACTGAAGAAATACTATGGCGTCTATTAGTAGGGCTTAGCAAAAAATCCGATTATCCGAAAAGATCCGATATCTGATTCGAATCCGATCCGAAAAGTTGGATATCCGATCCGAAAATAGGTTTTGGATCGGGTATCCGATCCGAAATATTCGGATATCGGATCGGATACGGATATCACTTTTCAAAATTTCGGATATCCGTATCCGATCCAAAATTTAGATTTTTTTTTTCATTTTCATGGAATGGGCCTAAGATACTCTTTAATATAAAATGGCCCAAGTTATTCCACCTAAAACAAACCCTAAACAAGACTACTCTAAAATCATATATAACTTTTTTTAACTCTCCCGTCCAACTTTTTTCAACTTTATCAATTTACCAACATTACACTGAGATTCATTTAAGTCTTGTCTGAACACAACACATGATGGCGACGCCACCACAACACATGATGGCGCAACCACCGCTTCACACTACGCCGAAACCACCGCTTGACTCGCCCATCGCCGCTACCGTCAACCATTTATCACCGCTACATTTTTCCCTAAACTCCTTTTGCATCACTCTTCCACGTCTTCACTCTGTCACCACAAGCAGCACCGACAACGATGCAACAAACACCACCGGAGTCGTCAGCAGGCAAATGTAGTTATGATCTTTTTGTAATTTCCCCTAATTTTGTATATTAAAATTAAAATCTTAGAGTCCTAATTTTATGTAAGATAAAATTTGATAGGTTTCTTTCTTATTTGTCTATTGAATGTATTAATTTCGATTTTCTGTGTTTCACAAAATTGATAATGAAGCTAATGAACCAGGTTAAGTTTGATTTTGGGGTATGAAAATGAAATTTTGGATTTTTCGGATCAGTTCTTGGATATCGGATAACCGATCCAATTTTTTTGGATATTCAATTTCGGATACGACGGTTTCGGATCAGATCATGGATAATGAATTTTTTTTTTTTCGGATCGGATATCTGATCCATGCTCTGCCCTATCTATTAGAACCGCTGCCATATTGTCTACCTCGACCTCCTGCCATCTACAATTACACAATTATAATTGTTAGAAACTCTTAATAACATAAAATAAAACATAAAATAAAAACATAAAAATAATAAAAGCCTTTCAACTTAAAATATATATCTTTATCCAATTAATCATCATCATCAAAGTCGTCATCATCATCATCATCACCATCTGATTCATTCTCATCATCACTATCACCACCACCATCACCGTCAACTTGACCATCACCATCGTCGTTTTCCAAATCCTCACCCTCTTTATTTCCATTCTCATAAATGATTTCATCAGGTGGAGACAACATAAACCCGCTAGATACTATTTCTTCTTGAAAAAAAGTTGTATCTACTTGTGAGCATGCTTCTGTCTTTAAGATTGCACACCATTGCTTTTGATTTCTATCATTCTTTGTGCTTGGATAAGAAGCGAAATATACTTGATTGGCTTGATGTGCGAGTATAAATGGATCATACTTTGAGTATGTTCGGGTATGATTCACTTCGACGAGTTTATAACGTTCATGAACTTTCATATCGGCCACAGAGTTATCCTTCCATTCACACTTAAATAAGACAGTTTTATAAGAACGCTCACGCCCATTATAGCTCAACTCAAAGATATCCTCAACTATACCATAGTATTCATTGTCATCAAGAGAAGAAATAGTAACACCATAATTGCACCTCGCCTTATCTTTACCGTACTTGAATGTATGGAAATTAAATCCGTTGACCGAGTAACGATTCCACGTTTTACCATTCGTGAAGGACAAAAGGCCAAAGTCCTTATCAAATCATCTTGGATATTTAACTCAATTACATGGTTCCGAAACCATGCTGCAAATTGATCCTCATGGTTACTCCAAACATCATCTCTATTCACATTAGGATGTGCTTTAATGAAATCATTCACAAACTCCGTTTCATATGATTCCAAAATCTCACAATTAGAAAGAACGTAAAGGTGAGCACGATCATATTCTTTGTCATCCAAATATCTTGTTCCCCCAATTGATGAACAACCCTCATCATCATGCATTTGGAAAAACTCGGGTAAACTTGTCTCAAGTTCATCCGCTTTATCAACACTCAAGTATTTATCTTCGGTTTCTATAAGTTTTTCAAAGTAAAGAGAGCAAAAATTTGCAATCTCTTCCGTTAAATACGCATTGCATATAGAACCTTCAACCCGAGCTTTGTTACCAATTTTCTTCTTCACGTGATTAAGAAACCTATTGGAGTGTAAACTACTAAGGTTCACAAGTTTTAAGTAGGCTTGATTAGTTTGACTCAAACTGAGAACAATATCAAGTAACAAAGGAATGTTGTTTTAGAGATGGTGAGTTGTTTAACTGAAAGACTCAAGGGATATGACTTAGAGACAATCCTCTACAGCAAGGCACAAGAGAAAAGGACTCAAAGACTGGTTTTAGAGACAGTTTTCAAGTGTTACAGCAAAGCACAAACACCCTAGACTAATCTCAACAGCAAGTAAGTTAACCACAGCAAAGCACAGATATAACTTGACTCACAATACAAGGCACTGATCAAACACCTTGAGGATGTATCAGGCTTGTTTCAAACTACAGCTCTTAGCACAAGTTTGATAACATTGAGTGATTTCTCAAAGTTTAATTTCATTCATTCATAAAAGTCTGCTTACAACAACATACAAGACCTCCTTATATAGAGGGGCTGATATCTTGTGAGCCATTGGATGTATGGATCATCCAAGGGCCAGCTTAGGATCTAAACTACTTCTACTGACATTAATTAAGAGCCTCACAATAGGACGAGCTCAACAACTATAAAGAACAGACACAAAACACAAAAGAAAACAGACTGAACAAAAGCCAATAAAGTAGTTTTTGGAGTTTTCCTGAAATGGAAATCTGTTGTTCTTGTTGTCTTGTGCTTTGCTCTGGGTGTTTTGTTGCTCCTTGGAACTCTCCACTCTTATGAGGACATAGATAAACCTGCCTTAGATGAAGACAAGTTGACTTAAGCAAAAGAAAACATCATCTGAGCATGTACTACCTCTGCTAGGCTGTTTACTGGACTCTAGCTTTGGGGTGTCTGTTTCATGGGTTTTTACTAGACTTCAAAATGGTTTGTCCTGGGCAAACTTGTAGCTTAGAGGGTTGTCTTGATGGTAGGCTATAGTGAGGGTGGTTGGGATGCCCTGGTGTACCTCCTAGATGCAGGGTTTGTTAACTGGTCTGTCTGGGCCTGAATGGCTCTGTTTCTGTTTTGTGTGGGTAATGTGGGTTGTGTTGGGGGTGGGCATGGGTTGTTGAACCCTGGATTGTCTTCTTCATTGGGGTGGCTTAGCTTGGCTTGCTCCTGGCTTGTCATAGCTTGTTGTTTTGACCTTGTAACTCGAGCTTCCATCTGAGGGGTCAAGCTTGTCTTGTATGTGGTTTGATCATCAAGACCCTTTGGGTGAGCTCCTGCTGCAGCCTCCCCAGGTTGAAAAGGGCTTGACCTCAAGCCTGTGTCTTCCTCCCCCTCAGAGTCTTCATAGAAGGGACTAAGATCTCCCACATTGAATGTTCCATGGACTGCATACTCTCCTGGTAGATCAATTTTGTAGGCATTTGATGCATGCATTTTATATGCATGCTTAGCCTGCATTTGCCTCCATTATATGTTCGTATTTGAGCTCCTTTGAGCTATTCTATCATAGTTTTCCCTCGTTTGCTACTCTTGGTGTTCTTGCTGTCATTTATGCAGGAACGAAGCCATTTATGCTTACTTTGGAGGATTTAGGATGAGGACCGAACTTCGCATCGCACACAGACGACAGCCGAATTTCTAAGGAATGAAGACAGAATCCCTACATGATCAAACACAAGCCATCGATCGATCAAGACGTATACTGATCGACCAAGATATATTGAGCTTAATTGGCCTGAAGCCGATCGACAGAGACTTATGTCGATCGTTCCCTCGAAAACAGAGCTCATCTCAACTAACTTGATCGACCAAAAGCTATACCGATCGGTGAATACGCCTTATTATCCAAAGACGAGCTCAACTCAGGCCTAACTAATGTACAAGCCCAAGATTCATTTCTGATAGGCGAAACCCTAATTCAAGGTTAAAAGGAGGACGAAGCCAAACCCTGGGGGCATCACATTGTATTGCAAAAAATCCCTTGTCACGGATCCGAAGCAATTGTTCATTTATTTCCTTTAAACTTCTCAAAAACTCGTGGCTATTAGTTTGATTCTGGTTTTAGAAGGTTTTCAAGTTATTTTCAGTTGTAATTCAGACATTGTCGATCGGATCCACTCTCTCTGCCGATCGACCAGAACTCCCTATCAAATCGATTTTTAAGTTTTATTTCGTAAGTCTGGTTATTTCCCTCCTACTTAATTTTTATTATTGCATTATGAATTCAGAATCCTTTCCCCTCGTAATTTTAGATCTAGTTAGAGCCATGCGTAGCTAAACTCATTCTAGGGCTAGGGACGTAATCGATACTTAAGGGAATTAGTTTAGTCAATTAAATCGTTATATTGATTTCTCTGGTTTATTTCATTACGTTAAATTATTTGTGGCCACATCTAGTTGACGTTAGCGTGGCAACCATTTGAGACCGATCCAGTAATCTTGGTAAAGACGACTAAACCATAAAAGGTATTTAAATAGGCAGGCCGACCAAGTACCCTATTTTCCTACCCGAGACTATTTCTATGACCTTGACGACCCCTATTCCTTATAGTTGAGAACTGTCCCGTCCGGCCCTAGACTCTCTTATATTGATCTCCTTCGCTTATTTACATATACTTTTAGTTAGCTTTCTTGCCTTTATCTTGTTTCTTTTATTCACTTCTAACTCAATCCTTAAAAACGACGACCTTAGTAGATTTAGAATTACGACCTTAGATCAAATTGAATTAGACTACCTCCCCGTGAATTCGATCCCTGACTTGCCACTAGCTATTTGTAGTTAGTTTAGTTGGAGTTATAAATATTATCTGATAACGGTTTTAGCGCGACATAAAATCCCTCATCAAATTGGCGCCGTTGCCGGGGAGGCAACAATTTTAATCAAATTTAGGGTTTTAATTTAATTCTACTACCTTTGTCGATCGACAGTCACTTTAGTCGATCGACCTGCCTTTATTACTGATCTGTTTTGTTGGTTTAAGTGATTTATGCGCATGAGTAACTCTGTTCCATTGGGAAATTTCAATCCAGAACCAGAGAGAACTCTTCGCAGGAGACGAAGGCTAGTTTACCAGTCACCTGTCGTTAGTGATACTGATTCTGAGCCCAGTCCGCCGATCACCAGACCACCTTTGCTGATCCACAGAACCATGCCTAGACTATCAGAGGATGGTTTACCTTCTGCCGCTCAAATTCCCACTGGAACTTTGAAGCAATCCCTTACTGCCACGAACTTTAAGGTTGAATCTGGGTTTTACAACCTAATCCTCAAGGAACAGTTCAGTGGCAGCCCAACCGAAGATCCCGCGCGTCATATCAACAAGTTCTGTGATTTATGCCAGTTGATAACTCATGAGGAGGTGACGCAGGACGAACTCAAGAGGATGTTATTTCCGCATTCGTTAAAAGACAAGGCCTCATCTTGGCTAGAGACCTTACTAGAAGCATCCAGTAGCAAGTGGGACACTCTTGTGCTAGCATTCTATAGGAAGTTCTTCCCTTCCGAACGTACTGCCCATTTGAGGATGCAGATCACCGGATTCAGGCAGCGATTGAACGAAACTCTCTATGATGCATGGGAGAGATTCAAGGCTCTTGAGAAGCAGTGCCCGCATCACGGGTTCACTCCGGGATTTATAGCTATGACCTTCTACAACTCACTCACGCCGGATTCTAGAAGGATATTGGACTCTGCATCCAATGGTCGATTTGACACTATTGAAGTGGCAGAGGCCAGAAACACTATTGAAGCTATGGCAAGCCACAGCGTTCAGTATTCTCAGCCTTCCTACACCACGGTAGGAGCCATAGGAGAAGAAGCTCACTTCCAGCAAAGTGTGAATTCGCAAATTGAGGACCTTAAGGCACAATTGGCCAGTTTGAAGGTCCAACCACCAAGTCCGTCGATCACCATACCACCATTACCGATCGGCGCCTTGCAACAACATCCGCTTTCTTTGTGTGAAAGCTGTGGGAACTACGGACACTTGTCTTATGGATGTCCAAGTACTGAAGAACAAGTTGCAGCATTCCAGACCTATAGACAGAATGCCTACAACCATTTCAATCAGTCTTACAAGCCTTATGCGCAGCAATACACTCCGCCTAGACCACCAGTTGCTGCGATTCCAACACCTACTCCACCACCATATCAACATCCAAACAAGGCTGCATCCACATCGTCACCGCAACCTTACAAGTCACCCTCTTTTACCGACATGAATGATCTACGAAGCATGTTGCAAGGGGTTCTGAAAAGCCAAGAGCACCTTATTGCTCAAGTGGCTCAAGTGGCTAAAAGTGACCAAGAAAAGTCTAGCGCCATCAAGAATTTGGAGATTCAAATAGCCCAGCTGGCAACTTCACAAGCACAAAGGCAGCCGGGGCACCTCCCACCACAGCCTAGTAAGCCTCATGACAACCTTCATCAAGCTCTCGCAATCCAATTGCGAAGTGGAACAAGCTACAAGGGTCCTGAAATCCCTACCACGCACTATGAGGTCGAGGACATTACCAATGAAGATGAGCTGTATGGTGCTAAGCCTGCACTTCCTGATGCTCCTAACTGAAAAGGAGGCTCAGTTTGCTAAGACTCCAGTGTTACTACAGAAGTGCCGATCGCTAGAAGGAGATGCCGATAGACAAGAGTCCAGTTTTGCATCTGTTACTGATAAAGATGACAAGGCAAAACAGAAAGCTTCACACCCACCAATTGCTATACAGCTGCCATTCCCCAATCGATTGAAAAGTCAGAAAGTTGAGAAGCAGTTCGCCAAGTTCATGGAAGTCGTGAAAAACATGCAGGTAACTGTCCCTTTTACTTAATTAATGCAACAAGTTCCATCTTATGCTAAATTCATGAAGGACATTTTGAATCGAAAACGTAACTTTGATGACCATGAAACTATTGCTTTTACGGAACAATGTAGTGCAGTCTTAGAAAACAGCCCCCCTAAACAACAAGACCCTGGGAGTTTTTCTATCCCATGCACCATTGGGACCCTAGTTATCGAGAAAGCCCTATGCGACCTGGGGGCTAGTGTTAGTGTTATTCCCTTCTCGATTTGTCAAAGACTGAACATGGGAGACCTCAAGATGACAAACATAACCCTTCAGATGGCTGATAGGAGTATAAGGAGACCCTTAGGAATGTTAGAGGACGTACCCGTGAAGGTAGGGAAACACTTCATACCAGTAGACTTCATCGTATTAGACATAGCTGAGGATGCACACATCCCCATCATCCTAGGTAGACCATTCCTGCCCACAGCAGGAGCCATTATTGACCTTAGGAAGGGACGTTTGACCCTAGAAATTGGGGAGGAGACCGTAACTTTTAACATGCCTTTGTCTATGAGAAGTCCAATGATCGAGGAAACTGTTTTTGTTATTGATATTGTAGATGAGGCCATTGTGGAAGCTTGGACCACATCCTTAGAGGTCGATACCCTTGATGCTTTGATGGGTGTTGAGCCATGTGCAGGAAAAACAGGCTTCTTTGATGCAGGAATCAGCCTTGAGATCCCAGCTAATGGAGAGGACGAAGAAGCAGTACCAAGATGTGACACAGAAGGCCTGCCGATCAACCTTACCTTATGCCGATCTACGGAGACCCCTGCCGATGGAGATTTTGAAGCTACTAGTAGTGGAGAAGCTCTATGCCTTGATTTCTCAGCTTACGTAGCTGTAACAGTTAAACCTGAGCTTAAGCCCCTTCCCTCTCATTTGAAATATGCATACTTAGATGATTCTGAATTGCATCCTGTGATTGTTAGTGCTAAATTGAGTGATGAACAGTTAAAATCATTATTAATTGTTTTGCGTCGTAACAGAACTGCACTTGGATATCGCTTGGATGATTTGAAGGGGATTAGCCCTGATTTTTGTATGCATCGTATTAATTTGGAGGAGGGTCATAGACCATGTGTTCAGAGTCAACGTCGATTAAGTCCTAACATGCATGAAGTTGTCAAAAAGGAGGTCTTAAAATTACTTGATGTTGGGATTATCTACCCGATTTCAGATTCTAAGTGGGTCAGTCCTGTCCATGTTGTCCCTAAAAAGGGCGGGACTACTGTCGTTAAAAATGATAAGAATGAATTGATCCCCACTAGGATTATCACGGGTTGGCGTATGTGCATTGATTACCGTAGACTGAACACTGTCACCCTCAAGGACCATTTCCCTTTGCCCTTCATTGACCAGATGTTAGAGAGGCTTGCTTCTCACAAGTATTTCTGTTACTTAGACGGGTATTCTGGATTTTTCCAAATCCCGATTCACCCAAGTGACCAGGAAAAGACTACTTTCACCTGCCTCTTTGGAACCTTCGCCTATCGGCGTATGCCGTTTGGTTTATGTAATGCCCCTGCGACCTTCCAACGTTGTATGATGAGTATTTTTTCGGATTATATTGAAAAGACTATGGAAGTGTTTATGGATGACTTTAGTGTGCATGGTGCTAGTTTTGATGACTGTCTGGTTAATTTAGAGCAAGTTTTGAAACGATGTGTCGATGTTAATCTTGTCTTGAACTGGGAGAAGTGTCATTTCATGGTTAACGAGGGAGTGGTTTTGGGACATGTTGTCTCTGAACGGGGAATTGAAGTAGATAAAGCTAAAGTACAGGTCATAGAACAACTTCCACCTCCCGTGAATGTGAAGGGAGTTAGGAGTTTTTTTGGGTCATGCTGGTTTTTATAGACGCTTTATTAAAGATTTTTCCAAGATTGTTAAACCACTAACCCAATTGCTCCTTAAAGATGCTATTTTTGATTTCACTGATGCTTGTCTTGATGCTTTTAACAGGATCCGTGAAGCGTTGATCTCAGCTCCTATTATCCAACCACCGGACTGGTCCATGCCATTCAAGATAATGTGTGACGCCAGCGACTTTACATTGGGAGCTGTGCTTGGGCAAAGAAAGGATAAGGCACTTCACGCGATATACTATGAAAGCAAGACCCTAGACAATGCCCAAAGAAACTATGCCACCACAGAGAAGGAGCTCCTTGCCATTGTTTATGCCTTGGAAAAGTTTCGGACCTATTTGCTTGGTTCCAAGGTGATAGCTTACACGGACCATGCAGCCTTGAAGTACTTGTTAGCAAAGAATGAAGCTAAGCCAAGGCTGATCCGGTGGATTTTACTGCTGCAAGAGTTCGATTTGGAAATCAAAGACAAGAAGGGAGCTGAAAACGTAGTTGCTGACCATTTGTCCAGAATTCAGCCTGTCGCCGATCGACAAGATGGCCTACCGATCGATGACAGCTTCCCTGATGACTCTCTGATGGCTGATACTACTGGTGAGCCATGGTATGCAGACTACGCAAATTATTTGGTGGGTAAGCAGCTGCCTCCGGATATGACCTATCAGCAGCAGAAAAAGTTCTTGTCGGACGTACGACGCTATTTTTGGGATGATCCCTACTTATTTAGGGAATGTGCAGATGGTCTATTTCGGAGATGTATTCCTCAATGGGAAGTTCAAGCTATCTTGAGAGAGTGTCATGCCTCACCATATGCCGGACATCATGGTCCATCACGTACTATGCCTCGAGTTAATCAGTGCGGGTTTTATTGGCCAACACTTTTCAAGGATTGTCGCGATTTTTTCCTTTCATGTGATCGTTGTCAGAGGACGGGTAATATTTCGAGAAGGCATGAGATGCCTCAAACTGGGATCCTAGAGGTTGAGATATTCGACGTATGGGGAATTGATTACCAAGGTCCATTTCTTTCATCACATGGAAATGAGTATATTCTTGTAGCCGTCGACTATGTTTCTAAGTGGGTTGAGGCCATTGCCTGTCCAAAATGCGATGCGAAAACGGTGATTAAGCTTTTCAAGTCAATCATTTTTCCACGATTCGGTGTTCCTAGAGCTGTGATTAGTGATGGTGGATCGCATTTCCATGAGCGAAGGCTAGATAATTTGTTGCTGAAATATGGTGTGAACCACCGTACAGGCCTCGCTTATCATCCACAGACTAGTGGACAGGTTGAGGTGTCCAATCGGGAGCTTAAAATTATCCTGGAAAAAGTTGTGTCAACTTCTAGAAAGGATTGGAGTGCTAAATTGGATGATACGCAATGGGCCTACCGGACAGCATACAAGACGCCGATCGGGGCCAGCCCCTATAGGCTAGTATATGGCAAGTCCTGTCACCTACCTGTGGAGCTGGAACACAAGGCATGGTGGGCGATTAAATCTTTAAACTTAGATCCGCAGTTGAGTGGAGAATTGAGGCTACAGCAGCTAAATGAGCTCGATGAGTTCAGATTTGGTGCTTATGAGAGTGCTCGTTTGTACAAGGAGCGAACCAAGAAGCTGCATGACAAGTTGATCTTGCCGCGTGAATTTGAAGCAGGTCATAAAGTCCTACTATTTAACTCCAGGTTAAAGGTGTTTCGTGGAAAGCTGAAATCACGGTGGACCGGTCCATTCAAGGTGACCGAAGTGTCTAGGTTCGGATATGTTGAGTTAAAGGGAGATAATGGAGAATTATTCAAATTAAATGCTCAACGAATCAAATTATATCGTGGCGATCCGAAAGAAATTGGTGTAGTGGAGGTCATTTATAATGACCCCGCTTCTCCACTATATGCTTGATCGAACATAGGTCGGGTGGGACCTTCATAAAATCCCGCTACCGGAAGGCAGTCCGGATCAGACATTATTAGTTTAGATCTCTAATTTTTATTTCTATTTTGCATTGTTTTATTTGATGTAACAGGGAAACAAGTTGACAAGGATAAAACTTGGACCTTACCGATCGACGGTCAACAACGCCGAACGGTTTGCTTGCTTAATCCAGAAATTTGCCCCCCCCCCCCTTTGAAGGAATCCTGCAGAAAAAGGAAAAAGACAAGAGTCTAGTGCATTGGGCAGAGTGTGGAAGCTTTAATCATAAAAGCATCTTGATCACATGTTACTCTTGGGAAGGGAGAAGCTATTGTATCCACACCTTTGTTTTTCCTTTATGCATGCACCGTCCCACCCTTCATTAACTTCTCTATATATTGTCTACACTTGACATTTACTCCATCACATTAACACAACAACAAACTCACAAAACAAAAGAAATCATACCCACTGCCGATCGACCGTGACATTTGCCGATCGATACCTGCAATTAAAACAAACATTTTTTGTTTGTTCGTGTCTTGTTTCAGATAATGTCGATGACGAGAAGGAGTGCTGCTATTAGGTCGAATCTGGACACGGTTCTGGACAACAATGGCTACGGTCATATCATCTTCGCCGATAATGAACAAAAAGAAAAGTTTGCAGAACTTATGGGAAGACAAATGATCGCAACGCGGTTCATTTGTTTGGAAACATTAGAGGCACTTGGCGCCTCAAGAAGGGGATGAAGAAACTGTTGAAAAGGTCGGGGTGTGAACGCCTATACAAAATGCGTGAGCACACGTACCGGTGTCTCACATTGGAGTTCCTGTCAAGTTTCTATTATGATGAAGAAGAACCGGCTGTAAACTTCCGTCTTTATAATGAAGACCACTGCTTGTATCCAACCGACTAGGGCAACAGCCTAGGCTGCCGGTCGGAGGGAGTTATCACACCGAATGAACCACGAGACGGGACTGAAGATCTGTGGACGGGTTTGACCGGCCTGGGCAAAGGCGGTGTTGGTTGGAGATTCAGATGTAATCTCATACATCACCACGTCCTCCGCTTGTGGGGACGCCTCGTTGGTAGTACTTATTTTGCACGTCCAGAGCCAACCAATATGAAGAATGTCGAGGTGCACATGCTGTTTAGTACCCTTAACATTGACGGGGGCGAACAATTCAATGTTAATGTGGCTCATTTCGTAGCCAAACATTTTGAAGCCGTTGTTTCGGGTGCCGTCAAACCTATCATGGTCGGGGGGGTAATAACTCGAATCGCCAAAAGTCTATATGGCAACATTCGGGAGCACAGGTTGAAGATCGTGGATGGTTGTCCTAACGGCGAACCACTTACTATGGATTTCGCAAGTCTTTCCCGCCTTCACTACATCCGTACATTAGCCAATAATTCATGGATGTGGAAGGTACGTTCCACTAACTTGGTCAAGCTACCGGAGACCGGTATGGATATGAAGGTTCGATCTATCAAGACATTCCGCAGACCGAGCCCTTCAAACTACACCTATTATCTCCTGAATGAAGTCGACAAGGAAGAACCCGAAGATGCCGATCGGCAGGCTGCTGAAGCCCCTGCTGTCGGGGTCAATATTATCGATTCCATCGGGGATTATTCAAGGTTCAATCATTACCCATACTCCACTGCCCCATATCATCCTGAAGGTTACGATCCAGCCACATTCCCTCCTTCCTTTGCAACATATCCCCCCTATCGAGGAACCGAGGACTTGGAATGCAACCTCCAGAGACTCCATGTTGATGGGGCTGTGCAATCAAATGCACCAAGTCCACCTCGACCGCTCAATCAAGGATCACAATATCTACGCCTATCATGACAGCCAAGGTCATTTCCCACCTGGGACAGTCCACCCCGCCTTCTATAACCCAACAACACACTACACTCAAGGAGAAGGGAGCCAGGGGGCTGAGCAATCTGAAGCTGCCGATCGGCAGGAGGATGACGGCCACAACAAGGATGGATCAACAGCCTGGAGCAGTTTTTGGGAGTAATCAGGGAGTACTACTATGACCCTTTTTCCATTTTCAGCATGCATTCATATTGTATACCCCTTCCCCATGCACTATTTATGTCCTGAACCCACTGTTTTTTGTTCCGCCGATCGGTCTGCTGCTGTTTAATGCTGTTTCCTGCTGTTGTGTTGGGTTTTGGAACCATTGAGGACACTGCTTCATTTGGTTTGGGGGAGGTGACTGTTGTGAACACGTTTTATTCTTGCTAGTTGTGTGTGATTGATGAAATTGTGCAATACAACAATGACGATAATGTGCTTATTCTATGATTTAACCACGATTGTTTGACAACTTGTGCCCTAAGACAGTACGAGATTAGACTGATTACCATGCTATAACTTGCTATTCTACATAACCTAGCTTGATGTGAATCTACTTTTATCTCGAAACGCATCTCATGTCACGTGAATCTTAGCATGCATCTCTTAGTCTGAATCGGTTTGTGAAAGATTGTTCCAAGAATTGTCCGAAGTGATGCACTTAAGTCCTGCGGGACCGGGTACCCACAAAAAAACTGAACTCCACATGGCCAAAACAGCCCCTTATGTCCCTTTAGACTTAGGTCCTTGTTCTTGAGCCCGCATTGCTTTATAATAACCTTGGTTACAACCCGGATACTCAAACTACATGCCATATACTCACCCACCTTGACTGTTGGTTGCGTGTAAGGACAAGAGGTACTGTAACTATGCTGAATGAAATCTAAATGTGTGTAAAGTGATAATACCGTCTGGAAATTGTAATCAAGAACCGATCGGTATGATTTTAGCCGATCGATTGCTCATCAAAAGAGGAAGTTTTGCCTGAATCTGGTGTGAAAAGACACTAAGGAGTCAATTTTACTAAGGCGCTGCTAAACAAATGAATAAATGAAGTCATAAGAAGCTTAACTAATCACAAGCGAAGAAATTATGGCTAAATCCTATAACTGCTGAACAAGAAGCTGGGATGATGTTGATGAATGCTGTGAATGGGTAACATTTGAAGAAATAGTCCACGTGGTCACGCAGCCACTAGTCACTATTGAGCCTCACATTCCCATTACGCGTTAGTACGCACCCACCTTTCACCTTCAGCTTAGCCCCGTTACGCCTTGTGCCCAGCATATACTTGAGACCCTATAGTACTTGAAAAATCTTTCACACATTGATTCATGCATGAGAGGTAACTGTTTAAGTAGTTTATTGAGCTCGACGATTAAGTCTCGAGTATTCACGACTAGCAAGGTTTAGTTTGAATGGTCCTGGTTGTGTAAGTCTTGGTTTGATAGTCGACTCTCACTTCTCCGTTCTTCTTGCACATGTTTTGGCTTCATGATCGGTTATCTACGTCTAAGTGCTCTGAGTTGTAAATTTCATCTATTGTCCTCCTACTTTGGTTATCATGATTGATCTTGCTTGAGGACAAGCAAGAGTTCGGTTTGGGGGAATTTGATGCATGCATTTTATATGCATGCTTAGCCTGTATTTGCCTCCATTATATGTTCGTATTTGAGCTCCTTTGAGCTATTCTATCATAGTTTTCCCTCGTTTGCTACTATTGGTGTTCTTGCTGTCATTTATGCAGGAACGAAGCCATTTATGCTTACTTTGGAGGATTTAGGATGAGGACCGAACTTCGCATCGCACACAGACGACAGCAGAATTTCTAAGGAATGAAGTCAGAATCCCTACATGATCAAACACAAGCCATCGATCGACCAAGACATATTGAGCTTAATGGGCCTGATGCCGATCGACAAAGACTTATGTCGATCGAAAACAGAGCTCATCTCAACTAACCCGATCGACCAAAAGCTATACCGATCGGTGAATACGTCTTATTATCCAAAGACGAGCTCAACTCAGGCCCAACTAATGTACAATCCCAAGATTCATTTCTGAGAGGCGAAACCCTAATTCAAGGTTTAAAGGAGGACGAAGGAAAACCCTGCAGGCATCACATTGTATTGCAAACAATCCCTTGTCACAGATTGGAAGCAATTGTTCATTTATTTCCTTTAAACTTCTCAAAAACTCGTGGCTATTAGTTTGATTCTGGTTTTAGAAGGCTTTCAAGTTATTTTCAGTTGTAATTCAGACATTGTCGATCGGAGCCTCTCTCTGCCGATCGACCAGAACTCCCTATCAAATCGATTTTTAAGTTTTATTTCGTAAGTCTGGTTATTTCCCTCCTGCTTAATTTTTATTATTGCATTATGAATTCTGAATCCTTTCCCCTCGTATTTTTAGATCTAGTTAGAGCCATGCGTAGCTAAACTCATTCTAGGGCTAGGGACGTAATCGATACTGAAGGGAATTAGTTTAGTCAATTAAATCGTTATATTGATTTCTCTGGTTTATTTCATTACGTTAAATTATTTGTGGCCACATCTAGTTGACGTTAGCGTGGCAACCATTTGAGACCGATCCAGTAATCTTGGTAAAGACGACTAAACCATAAAAGGTATTTAAATAGGCAGGCCGACCAAGTACCCTATTTTCCTACCCAAGACTATTTCTATGACCTTGACGACCCTTATTCCTTATAGTTGAGAACTGTCCCGTCCGGCCCTAGACTCTCTTATATTGATCTCCTTCGCTTATTTACATATACGTCTAGTTAGCTTTCTTGCCTTTATCTTGTTTCTTTTATTCACTTCTAACTCAATCCTTAAAAACGACGACCTTAGTAGATTTAGAACTACGACCTTAGATCAAATTGAATTAGACTACCTCCCCGTGAATTCGATCCCTGACTTGCCACTAGCTACTTTTAGTTAGTTTAGTTGGAGTTATAAATATTATCTGATAACAGTTTTAGCGCGACATAAAATCGTTCATCAAACGGCAGCAACTCTAGCTCCATTCCCCACCCGCAGGTCCACATCACCCTTTGCGAGAGTTGTGATGCTTCTTAGGCCCTGCAAATGATTACACAGATGAGAACCACAACCAGTATCTAGTACCCAAGTTCCGAAACTTGCATGGTTAATCTCAATCATATGAATAAAAGATGACGTACCAACAGGAATGACGCGGCCTGATTTTACGTCTTCAGCATACACAGAGCAGTTTCGCCTCCAATGCCCAGACTTGTGGCAATGGTGGCACTCCACGTTATCTTTGCTCTTTGTCTTGCCTTGTGAGCTACCGCTAGCCTCACCAGGCCCACTATTGACCTTTCCTGGCTTTTTGAACTTTTGCTTCCCTACAGCTAGGTCAGCTTGAGCCTTGCCCTTACCCCTACCCTTGTTGTTAATCATGAGAACGTCCTGTTTCACGCTTCCACTCAATTTCAGATCACTCTCGGTCTGTACGAGAAGTGAGTGGAGCTGATGAAGACTTTTCTTCATGTCATTCATATAGTAATTTGCCTGAAAAGGGCAAAACCATCATGAAGTGAATGGAGCACACGATCAATAATGATCTTCTCATCGATTTTACAACCAAGAGCCTCCAGCTTCTCGACATTCTCGATCATAGCAAGAATGTGTGGGCTAACCGCTTGGCCCTTCTGGAGTTTCGCTTCAAAGAAGCGACAGGTGTACTCATAGCTAACGATCCTCGGAGCTTTCGAGAACTCGTTAGAGAGAGTGGTGAAAATCTTGTTTGCACCCTGGGCTATGAATCGCCTCTGCAAATTGGATTCCATTGCAAAGATGAGTACGTTCTTTAACGCACCCGCCTCCATAACGAAATCACTATAAGCAAGTGATTCATTTGCTCCTGCATTGGGGCCTGGGTTAGTTGGTAGTGGCTCAGTCAAGTACTTGAGCTTACCGTCAGCAATGGCAGCATTCCGTAATGCCGCCTCCCAGTCCGCAAAGTTGGACCCATCATTCTTCAGTCGCGTGGACTGATTCATGTTGTCCATAAAGATCTTTAGCCAGGACTCGCGAGCGAGTGTAGCACTTGGCATTGGGTCGTCTGTACGTCCAGCCATTTGTTATTTTAAGCAGTTATATCTGTATATAACGTATTCAAGAAACTGTGAAAAGAAGAAAAATTATGATAAGTTTCATCGTTTTAAAATTAAGTCTTAATGCAAAAACTGTTTAATGCGATGACTCAGCATTTATACAATTGACCTCCCTCAAGAATTATATAAATGATCCCAAGACTCAATTTCTGTAAATTGATAAGCCAACCTTTTGGCTAATTCTACCCTTAGAATTCTCGGTCGATAAATTTCTGTAAATTCTATCTTATAGTCCATTATAATCCCGAGATATTACTCGACCTACAATGTTGAGGTAAAATAGGTCAACACTCACTACTTACCCAACGTAGAAGGGGTCATATTATGACTTCCGACGAAGAAGGGGTTCATAGATGTTTTTCCTATAAAGACTAATCACAATTTTCATTTTAGAGGAAGATCCCATCATCTTAAATTTAATTCATTTTAGGTGAACAAAATCTAGCATTTCGTGAATGATTTAGAATAAGGTGATGGCCCTATGAACAAGTGACATCTGTATGTCTATGATGAAAATTCAAAACTATATGAAACATTTTTCATGCATTTTAGGTGGTTTGGTTTAGGCGGAATATGATGCAGTTATTTAACATGTGAATGAAAAACAAAAGAACGGAAAAAATACGTAAACTATTACAACGGTCCTAGTGTGGCCTATCTACCAAAGTGAACAGTAAATACAAGTTTGGAATCCATCCTTATGGACCCGAGATGCTTGACTTTGTCTCATCTTGGTCCATGCAGTGGGAGTGAGCATCCGATCTCCGTCTCTAGTCTTCTTAAAATTACATTTCAAAATTACAAAATAAACCTATTTACATTTTAATTCCAAAACATAATTAAAAGAAAAATAAAAGGAGATTCGAGATCTCAAAATTACAACCAAACCATGTTTTCATCATTACGAAAACATGATTAACTAAAGCCACACTAGGTATTACATTTTTCAACCAATGCATCAACTATATAAATTAATACTACAAAACATAATTCATTAATTATGTTGATTAATTATCCAAACCACCATTCAAACCGATCAAAATTATGTGACAATTCCTTAATTGCCCACAACAATTTTAATCTTCCATAATCCATTTTTATTTTAAACCTTTTTAAAATAATCGGGTATCATTATTGTGAACTTTTTCACAATAACAAACAAACAAACATTATCTTTATAATGTCAAAAAAAAAAAAAACAAATTTTTATTTTATTTTATTTTTTTTTACGGATCACTGTTCACGTGAATAGTACCAGTACCCAAAAAAAAATTCTTTTTTTTTTATTTGATTTCGCACGGTTTAATCAAAAACCGAAAACAAAAACATAAAAAAATAAAAACTGCTGCGGGCAGCAATAAAACAGAAATTTTTTTATTTTTATTTTTTATTTTTTTTTATTTTTTATATATTTGTACTGTACAGTAGCAGCAACGGACAGATTAAAAATCGGTTTTGACAATATTGCTAGATCGGTACAAAATTCAATATCTAATCGTTATTAAATATTGATTCAAACTAGATTATTTAATTTAACCTTTTAAAATGAACATCTATATCATGATTAAATCGATTATCCTTATATTCATTTAATCACAATCGCTTTGAACATCATTAAAATTGAATCATTATTCAAAAATTATCAATTTAAAACAATGAGACCGAAAATAATAGCAACAACAAAAATCAAAACAATTCCATCTTATTTTAATTTAATCCTCATCAAATTAAAACAACCACAAATTTATTATATTGAATTTTAACCTATTAAAATAACAATATCAATAAATCAACAATGGAAAAACAAAACCCTAAAAAAAAAAACACACGGCTACAACAAAAAAAAAACAGCCGTGACATTATTTTTTTTTTTCGGTAATATCAAATTTTTTTCCTCAAATTTATATTTCATAAAAATGAAAAACATATAATATAATTTTGTAGCCAAAAGCTCTGATACCACATGTGAGAAATAACAGTTTACATCCCCTTAAAATTTAGGATTATAACAAAATTATATAATACGAAATTGCAAGTCATAGATATGAAAACGATACAAATGTAGAGAAATGAATTAAACCTTTGGTCCATAGCGAAATCGGCCTAAGAACAGATATCAAAATAGATATCCTCCTAATTGTCTCACCCAAGATAGATCGAGATATGCCCTTCTTTTTGCTAGAAAGATGATTAAAAGTTACAGTTAACTTTTTAGGTTTTTGTGTTTTTTTTAGTGATGGAGGCACAAGTGAGAGAGAGTAGAAATTAGGTTAGAATAATTCTCCTTCCTCTTCCCTTGTTCACGGCACTAGTAGGGTTTTTAATGAGGAGATTTAGTCTCCTCAAATAACTACCCATTGACCGGAAAAAACCCGAGTGTATCTGGACACTTTTTTCGGTCATTTTAGCTTCTAATATAATGTAATACATTATAATCGTCATTAGTCAAAGACCGACATTATAATACATAATTAATTATAAATATACGTATATTTATAATTTTCCAATTAATCATAACGGTTTATGTTTAATTAGCTTACATTATATGCAACAATTAAATATAACATTTTATATTCAATTTACGAATTACAGTTAATTCGTCTCAGCTAAATTTATTTAATCATTATTAAATAATTATATCATCATCACATTGACTAACCTTTTAGTCAAAAACACCGACTAACCTTTTAGTCATTTAATAAGGCATCAATATGATTATTTTCTCAAATAATCACATTTCTCAATCACATCCTTTAGGTGTGACTTTTAGGGACCAGTTGATCACCGCCATCTGTATGACGATAACGTCAAACTTATCTAGCAAGCCAACCGTTATCGATAAACGTTAATCAACTGATTACAATACAAAGTATACCCTGTGAACCTACAGAGATTTATTTATGTTATTGCACTAACTGTGGAGGACACTGGCTCCAACAATTTGACCAAGGAGTGAAGGAAGGAGAGGGACTCTTCATCATTGCTTCATCTTTGATAACCCTCATGGAGTTCTCGGCCCATAAAGCATCATCATACAATTCTCCAAAGGAAGTAGAATTTCTCCTCAGTTTTCTTTGGAGTAAAGCATTAAGCTTGTTGTGGTAGTAGAAAGCTCAGTCCTCATCATCCTTGATGAGCCTCGGTGCGAAATGAGCAAGCTTGTTAAATTGGGTAGTGAAGTCTTGAGCCGTCAACTCACCTTGCTTGAAATCAATGAATTCCTTGAGCCTTTGTAGCTTGAGCTCCTTAGGATAGAATCGGCGTTCCACTAGAGCTTTGAAACAGACCCAATTGAAATTGGCTTCAAGAGTAGCGGTGGCACTAGTAATCGCCCACCAATTATCGGCTTCCCTTACAAGGAAGTGCTTAGCAATCCTCACTTTGTCCTCTTCACGGACTTGGTACAAGTCGAATTGCTTTTCCATCTCTCGAAACCACTCCGAAAGCTCGGTAGGGTCCGGCTCTCCACCATACGGCATAATCTTGCTTCTAGCAATTTGGCTAGCCACCCAAGAATAGCCTCCTTGGTGATTGTCTTCTCTATGAGGAGGGACTAGCTCGGCATGAGCATTAGCCGCATCTTGTTGATTCTTCAAGGCTTGCGTAAGAGCTTCTAGCATAACATTCTCTACTAGTCGAGGTCTAACCATCTTCATAAGAAACAAAAACAAAACAAGTTAATCCTAACACTTAGCATAAACAAATAGACTACCAAATAAAGTCCTTAACTTCTACCCATCTCTCATTTATTATTTCGAGGTAAAGTAATTTAAGTTTAGGGTTCACGTGTGTGCGTTGGGAGCGTTAAAGCTCTGATATCAACTGTGACAACCCTCGCGAATGCGGAAATAAAACATAACAAGCATGTGAATTTATATAGCGGAAGATATGGTATTCTTAATACCTTTTTACATGCAAATAGAAAAATACGAGGAATGTCAAAAATTACAAACTAAAGTATAAAATACTACAAGAGACGTAGTCTCTCAAAATGTTATCAAATATCAAAGTTATTAGAAACTAGCTAAACATCGTCTAGGAGTGAATCGTCATGGCCAACGCCCGCTAGCTCACACCCGAACCCAAAATACAACAAGCAAAATCCATCCAAGCAAGCAACCTGTTCATCCATGAAAAAAATGAACGCCTCAGCCAGTGGGGAGTAATTCCGGGTTCTCCCAGCCATATCACAAATAACGAACTTAAACGGAAACACATAAGTAGAAGCATGCATATATAAATATACATGTGAATTACGAAAAGGATAAATAGGCAATTCAATATATAAAGATAAGATCACATGAAGTACAAAACCGTAACCATCATATTATAGATAGACTCGGGAAGACACTCTTAGGCAACCATACACTCACTTGGGCTTGCATCTCACCGTAAGCGGCATAAGTTTGATAAGATTGAGACTCGACAAACAAACCATGCCAAGTCATCCAAAGATCACGAATAATCAATCATATAATCATCCATCCAAACGTACAAATACGTTGACAAAATCTCTCATGGCAAATGACACGCACTAGCACCGTGTACATGGCAAGTATGATTAAAATCGCATCCACGGGATAAGCATTTCCCTGATTGCATACACGATTCATTATTTCGTATATGTAGACTAATTTACTCCTGGTAGAACGACGATCATAATACGGTCCTAGTCTAAACCTGGCCAGACTCTCGGAATCACATTTTCCGATTCGACATGCGATAAACATTTCGCATCCAAGACTCGGTCAACCATAGAAGTCGACTACCCTAAATTCGTTAAACCTTCACGAAAGAGGCGGAAAAGAGCACAAGCATCATAACAAGCGGTACGCAACATGCAATGACACCACCTCGCAAGTATACAACATTTGACGGCCGGGTCGATCAACGCAAAGCGTTCGCGCTCCCAACAACGTCGTTATATGCCCACTAACACATGCAATTAAGCAGTAAGGATAAACTCCTCGTTCCAACATTCCAACCTTACGAACGAAGAGGTAGCCGGGGGAATGAGAGTACATAGCACATAACAATTAGTGCTCAAACCATAACATATGTAAAACTGACTCAAAGTGGGACATATCAAAAACCGTCACAAAACATGCGATACAAGAACAACGGGACCGGCTGGCACCAATGTATCATTTGAAAACAAGTGAAAATGCAGCGTGTCCCAGCCGGTCAAAGGGACCGGCTGCCGGCTACCCGGCTGGGACCAATGTCACTTGAGAAAATTAAGGCAGTATGGGATGTGTCTCAGTCGGTCGGTTTAACAGCTGCCGATCGGCCGGCTGAGACCTATAGAACAACGTAACACAAATTCACATCAGCCACTTCCCAGCCGGTCAGCTGACCGGGACCAAAAGTGCACGAAAATCACCTTTTCATCTCAAACATCATACAACAAATATCAACTAACATCATTAATCATCAATTCTCATTATCAATTATCAACTAACAACAACTATCATCAACAACACAATTCCTATGATTACTAATCCTATTCTAAATACGATTACTAACATAGAAAACAGGTAATGATATCGAGTAACCCTTCACCGTTACCTTTTCGCGTCTTCAATCCTCGTCGAGGTCCTCTTCTACCAATTAGTAGTCTTTGTCGAGGTCTTGAAGGTCACCACCTACAATTATACAACAAAAGATGAATATAATTCACCTTTGAGAAAGACAGATAAATTGAAACGTGAGAAAGATGGTAATTTTATTACCAAATTAAGATAGAGGACGATGAGAGGGAAAGATTGAGACGAAAATTAGCGGAATTGAGCAAGTAATAAAGGAGTAGTGTTGATTATGAGTTTGAGCAAGTATGGAGGTTAGGGTTTTGGTGGTTACTTGGTGAGGAAGAAGGAGTAAGTGGAAATGAGGGAGTTTAGGGTTTATGGGGAGTATGAAGGAGTAAGTGGAAAAACATGAGAAAAAGCCCATAAACGCCTTAAGGCGTAACTCACTCCAAATCTCGCGTAAAGTCCGAAAACGAACTCCGAAATTCTAAATTAGACACGGGAAATTTAATTCTAGACTAAAACTAAATTTCGCTGAAAAGTATCAGTAAAATATTTTTACTATAAAAATAGGGTACATTTGCGGGTGTTATAGAAATGACATGACTATCATGTTCAGCTTGCAAAAGCATAACTAATGGATAAGCAATATTTGCATCTTTCCCATCATTCTGATTTCTATTTCTCTTTGTCTACGTAATCTCATATTACATAAAACTTTACGAGTACGTGTCTAGGTTTGAATCTAGATTTAGGACTCTTGGCCTAAAAGTAGCTCCCACTATTTTACCAGTATCATGGGATGGGATATACAATTATAGGAATTACATCTAGTCCCTCCAATCCTGTCGAATCCAAGCTACTTTTATATGCATCATCATATGATGCAATGTACTCCATTTCCGTTGTGAAATCCGCAATGATGAACTGCCTGGAACACTTCCAGCGGATAAATGACATTTATATTTGAAAATGTCACTCTAACTTGGAACCTTTCCAATAGTGTTTTCTGCTTGGAACTCTTCCAACAGATAAATCGTCTATAAAACACAGCCAGTTCATGATTTCAAATCACTTTGATCAGTTTGGAAACTGAAGTCTGTGTAACCCTTACACGCAACTCACTTTAAACTCCAAACACATGGAACATATCTTTAGTCCTTCGCAAGTACTAAGGATGTTCTTTATGGCTATCAAGTGACTTTCACTTGGATTTGATTGCAAATGATTCATCATGCTCAAAGCAAGCAAAATGTCGGATTGAGTATACATCACAGCGTAGATAATTGATCCCGCAGCGGAAGTAAAAGGAATCAAATATCATGTGTTCAACTTCCTTGAACTAGTCAAAGATCTTATCAATATAAGAATTTTGACTTAATGCTAATATCCTTTTAGATTTATCTCCATAAATCCAGATATCTAAAAGATGTATTCTACTTCTCCAAAATCTTCCATCATCTAAAATGATCAATATGTCTCCACATATAAGCCTGATGAAAACCATATTACTCCCACTAAACTTCATGTATAAACATAATTCCTCGAGATATCGAGAAATATTTTATGACATGATTGACACACTAATTCCAACTCTTTAGTGCTTACTTAAGACATCCTCTTAAGCTTGTAAAATTAACTTAGGATAATTAGGATCTACGAACCCACAGGTGAATATAAAATATTCTACCTCTTCTAGAATCGTATTCAAGAAGGTGGTTCTTAAGATCCAATTGTCATCATACTATTATGAAATGCTGTAATCACTAAGTATATTCGAATGGATCGAAGAATTAAGGTTGGTACAAAAACTCTTTGCATACCAATTTATCTTTGAAAACATTTTAATGTTCATCCATGCAAATTTCAATCTTAAAAATCAATTTACATTGAAGAGGTCGTACTTCTTCAAGTAAAATTTACCAGGTCACATACCTGACCATCATGCATGGAGTCCATTATGAATCGCATGACTCTAAGCCATCGCAAGAAGTTGGAACTAGAAACAGTCTTTTATAAGTCACAGATTAGAAATCATCACTTTTATGGAGTGATAAAATTCCTCCTGACCTCTTAAGGTTCACTACTACAAAATTAGGCTTCCAAGACGGGACTTAGAGAACGGTTTAGACCGGAACCATCCTTAATTGTAATTAGATTTTTGGCGCCATAGCTTAAATATAAAAAAGAACGGTTGTCATTTGTAACCATCGTCTTATGTTAAACACAGAACGGTTGGTCAACCAAACGTCCTCTTTTTATAACAATGAGAACGATTAAACTTTGAACCGTCCTCTTTCTTAAATAAAGTAAATCAAATACGGAGTACATCAACGCAAATGCTCCTTTTATCTCATCCTTTCATTTTCAATATGATACTCCACCGCTTCGTTGTCGTCACCATCTCCCTACGCCACACACGCCTCCTCCCTAACAACGTCCTTGCCCAAATATGTGGCTTTTTCCACCGCTTTTGCACAATCACATCAATTCTCAATCTATTGTAGCAACTATCAGGTAATTTGTTTTATATATCCTTGCGTTTTTTCCTTCCAAATCATTTTTTTAATAGTTAAAAACTAATCGTTAGTTTATTAGTAATTTTAGATTTGTCTGTTTTCAAGAAAAGAAATCATAAAGTAATTTCTGCATCATTTGGAGTTAGGTTTGATGTGAAAAATTAGGGTTTTGTTGTGGGCATATATCCGTATACATCCCTTTAATATTACAGGATTATAATGAAATTATGATTTATATGATTAACGGGTCATAAAATAAATTGCATAATAAACAAAGGGGTTAGGAATAACCTTTAGTCCTCGTAAATTCGGCCTAAGAACAGATATCAAAATAGATATCCTCCTAATCGTAGCACCCAAGACTGATTGAGATATGCCCTTGTGATTGCTAGAAAAAATCAAAAGTTACTGTTAACTTTTAGTTTTTGTGTTTTTGTGTGATGGAGGCTACAGTGAGAATAGCAATTTGGTTAGAATTTTCTTATCTCCTATCCTCCTCTCTCACGGCTCCTATAGGTCTTTTATGAGGAGATTTGTCTCCTCAAAACAACTACCCATGGATCGAAAATTCCAGATTGAATCTGGACTGTTTCCCGGCTAAATTCGCTTTAATACATAATGTGTATTATTATTATAAATGTCATTTAATATGACAATCGTATAATATATACGTTAATTATAATTATCCGTATAATTATAACTTGCTAATATAACATTTTATATTCAATTACGAATTAACCTTTTAATTCGCATAAACTTACATCATATATATGCTAATTAAATACAACAGTTTATATTTAATTACGAATTACTTTTAATTCGTCTCAGCTCATATTATTTAATCGTTATTAAATAATCGTCTCATCATCACATTGACTAACCTTTTAGTCAAATACACTGACTAACCTTTTAGTCATATAATAAGGCATCAATATGATTATTTTCTCAAATAATCACATCTCTCAAACACATCCTATAGGTGTGACTTTTAGGCACCAGTTGATCACCGCCATCTGTATGACAATAACGTCAAACTTATCTAGCAAGCCAACCGTTATCGATAAACGTTAATCAACTGATTATACAAAGTATACCCTGTGAACCTACAGAGATTTATTTATGTTATTGCACTAACTGTGGAGGACACTGGCTCCAACAATCTCCCACTTGCCCGTACAAGTGTATGTGCGATAACCCATTCTCATATCCATAATAAATTTCTCCCACTCAATGTAAACCATGTTGCAAAGTCCGTATTCACAAATGTCGTAGTTTACAAGTGATCACTATCAAGAGTGGTTTCCCTGACTAGAGAGTAACTTAACTGATAAACGAATCTTCATTCGAGCATGGCCATGCATTTCAGTTACAGCTCCTCGAGTGGCCCTGAGAAATATCATATCCTGATAAGGTTGGATATTTTCTTCAACTCGAAACTTGAAGACACAAGCGCAGTATGAAATGACCCAGTGAAAATCTACTTTAGCCTCCTGTTACGGTCGACCATGAGAAAGAAACCAAAGTCACCCAAAAACTGCCTTTATCTCAAGAGACAGTCGATAGTCAAAAGAATCGACTCTAGGAACATTATGGATGTCCTAGCCACGACCTGGCACCTAATGTTCTGAAACATTTAGGACTCCATAACGTCGTCACAAAATGTCCTGCGCAGTATCATTATAACCCGCATCTGTGATCGATCAGTCAACTGTTTGACTTATGGCTCGTTGAACCCACCATCAATCGACTTCACAGAATAATTGCCAGAGTTATCAGCTCATGTAGGCGATTACGGACCAAAACAAAAATATAATGTAATTCAGTTCACTTTGTGGTGTTCAATGTTGTCAGTACAACCCACATGAAAAACAAAATATAAAACAAAACGATGATTTCATATATAGTTTTATGAAAAAGATACGGGTCCCTAATCCATATAAAACAACTAATACAACTCAGGAACCACACGCTTATTCCCCATGGAAATACGTGCCCTTCATGCTTATCATATCTCAATGGTTTAGTGAGAGATCTGCGACGTTTCATCCGTATCAATCTTGTCTAATCACTATCTCCTTTGCCCTCCACGTAATCTCGGATCATCATGTGGAGCTTTCCGTTGTATACAATGCCTGACTTGTTTGGCTCTTGGCTTAGGCTCCTTACCTGGAAGATGGCACCACTATTATCACAATAGATGGTGATCGGGTCATCCGAACTAGGAACTACGGTTAGTCCCTGTAAGAACTGACGCATCCATATAGCTTCCTTCGCAGCCTCTGAAGCCGCATAGTACTCGGACTCAGTCGTAGAATCTGCTATAACATTTTGTTTGGAGCTTTTCCAGCTGACCGCAGCGCCATTAAGAGTAAACACGAATCCAGACTGAGATTTCGAGTCATCTCGATCCGTTTGGAAGCTAGCATCTGCGTAACCGGTTGCGCATAGCGCAGTGTCATCTCCATAAGTCAATACCCAATCCTTAGTCCTCCGTAGGTACTTAAGGATATTCTTAACAGCTATCCAGTGTGTTTTACCTGGATTGCCTTGGTAACGACTTGTCATACTCAATGCATATGCCACGTCTGGACGTGTGCATATCATGGCATACATGATCGATCCTATAGCTGATGCATAAGGAATCCGACTCATGCGCTCGACCTCTAACGATGTCTTTGGTGCCTGAGCTTTACTCAAATGCATCCCAGAGACCATTGGAAGGTTCCCCTTCTTGGAGTTGGTCATGTTGAACCTCTCAAGAATCTTATCTATATAAGACTCCTGACTGAGGGATAACATCCGTCGTGATCTATCTCTGTAGATACGGATCCCCAAAATTCTTTGTGCCTGGCCCAGATCTTTCATCTGGAAATGGGTCTTTAACCAAACTTTTACCGAATTTAAGAGAGCTATGTCATTCCCAATCAAGAGTATGTCATCAACATATAATATTAGGAAGACAATCTTGCTCCCACTCGACTTGATATATAAGCATGGTTCCTCGACCGATCGAGTAAATCCATTCTCTTTTATCACCTGGTCGAAACGATGATTCCAACGCCGAGAAGCTTGCTTAAGTCCATAGATGGAACGCTTAAGCTTGCATACCTTCTTAAGGGGATTTTTAGGATCAATGAAACCCTTCGGGTTGTAACCATGTACAACTTCCTCCTCCAAATAACCTTTCAGGAAGGCGGTTTTTTCACATCCCTTTGCCAATTTCATAGTCATGAAAGGGCATCGCTAAGATTCATCCGAATGA